>VZTZ01049097.1:1033417-1187315 GCA_013400955.1 Drymodes brunneopygia
AGGGAAGGAAGGAGGGGGCGGCGGGGCGGCTCCCCCGCTGCCCGGAGTGGGGGCCCGGGGAGGGGCAGGATGGGAAGGCAGTGCCCGCGCTTTGGGCGAGGAGGGGACGGGGTGGCCGGGATGGGGATCCGCCGGTTGGGAAATAGGGGCTGTGTTACAGGTAGTTTGGCGGGGGCTCTGCCAGGGAGGCTGCGGTGGGCGCACGGCGGAGTTCATAAACTCGGGCAGTTCTCCCAAGCGTTGAGTCAAGTTGGTACCTGGTTTGCTTTGACTGGCCCTATGTAAGGCAGAGACGCGTGTCGGGGGTGATGCGCAGCTTGCAAACAGTTTGCCATACAGGTGTGTGTCTTTGTGAAGTTGTCACGCCTGAGCTGTTCTGCAGATGCGTATATATATTTTTTTTCTTTCAGATTTGTTGTCCAGTGTATTTAACACTGTATCTTTATGTTGCTACAGAACTCAACCATATATTTGTGTTTACCTTTGGAGGAGACATGTGGCAGCACTTGTAAGCTCAGCTGCCAGCGAAACTAGACTGAGTTTAAAAAGTAGGCACTGAGATTCAATAACAAAGAAGCTGCCTAAAAATAGATCTGCTTAGCAGGATGGTTAAGCTGTGCAATTGTATTGTGGCACTTTGAAAGAGACTGGGGTTAAAGTTAAGAAACTCATGTCCCTTCCTGTAATGTATACATGGATTATTTCATTGTTGTGAAATCAGATACATGATGTAAGAATTCCTGTGGATTTGGATGCAGTAGCACACAGATAAAGACCTATCAGTGGAATATGCCCCATTTCTTATTCTCATTATATTGAATGTTCACGTGCTGGCAGAACAGGTGCTGGAAGCAGCTTTGTTAAGCAGTTAACCTAATGGCAGAAAAGAAATATTTCATGGTACTCCATCCCTCTACCTCTTACTGAATAGTTTTGCTGAGAAAGTATAAGTCAGTGTCAATAGCAACCAGCATTGTTGCCAATTTCTTTCCTCCACGCAGGTGCTTAGAGAACTACAGAAGAAGAAAAATAATAGATTTCAGGAACCAAATCAGTAAAACAATATGTAAGAAAGAAAGATGTGTTAGCCAATTAGAAATTCAAAATGACTGTGATATTTTTATCAGTTGTCATCAACCCTTAATCCTTTTGTATTCTGGAAAATATTGTATTTGTATATGCTGTTACCCACCTAAGTTATTTAATTCTTTGTAACTGGCTGTGTCTTATCAGATATGATTTATTCATGTGTATTGTCTGAAAAAGAATCTTGAATAGTAGTTATAGTAGAGTGAATCTTCAGTGGAATGGTAGGAATGTAGCCTTTTCCAGCAATTTGGAAACATAAAATTAATGACTGAAGTTCTTCAGATCCATTTAAGTTTCAGAGGCGTACTTTTTTTTTCCTCCAAAAGGAACAAAAATGGTTTAAATTGTGCCTTTTACAGAGCTTTTTTTCTTTTTTTTTTTTAATGCATTTAACAACCAGGAGGTCATGATGACTATAGAATGTGCTAAGATGTTAAATTGTTATTGTTTTGAAAGTCTGTGAAGGAAAGCATATTTGCTAACTCATGGTGACAAAAAAATACATGCAGAACTCATAAAAACATCAGTAGAAATGCCCTGTAGGAATGTATCAGCAGGTGGATGAGCAGATAATCTAATGCAGAACTGTAGCATTACTTTCGACGTGAAGCTTCCTACAAGTGGTTGTAAGCTAAAGGGTCAAATAAACATATTTTTTAAAAATAAATACTGTTTGTTGGAGTAGCTTAAGGAAATTTTTAAGAGAATCATAAACTTAAAGCAAACTTGAAAATTTTTATTGAGCAAGAAAAGGATGTGCTAACAGCAATGCAAACTTCTGAATCACACTTGGCCTATGTAATGACATTTAGATAGGTTAAAAGCAGGAATAATCATTTAAATGAGAAAAAGCAGACAGAATGGAAAAAAATATGCATTTTATTAAAATCACGTGTCATATTCCTTCATGTGCCATATACCATCAGATGGGAATAGGTTATGAGTTTTAAGTCAAGAAGATTTAACTCTCCTCAGTAGGCCCATGGGCGATTAATCGGTTGTCAGTACTTTTTTAGGTAAAGACTACTTAAAGGAGCAAATGCTATCAAGATTCATCCTGAAATTAACAGCCACATTAATGCAGATGCAAATCAAAACCAAAAAATCTGGTAGTTATCTGGCCTGAGGGGATGGGTATGGGAAGCATTTCCACACTGATAACCATACTTTTTTTAAAAAAAAGTGTAAAACTTACAATGTGAAGATTATGTGTTACTGGTACCTGGGATTCAGTTTTAAAATGGCCATATTTGAGTAGAAAGTAAAAAGAAAGGTTTCTTTCTTTTTTTTAAAATGTAAATATGTTCTTCCATCTCTACAAAGCTAGGGTGTGGTGATCTAAGTGGTCTTTGTAGGCTCTGCACAATGAACAGTATTGTGGAATACTGCAGTTCATTAGAGAAGCTGTTGCATATTGTACGTACATAAATGATGTAGATGTCGCGAATGGGTAAAAAAGGGGGTTGTTTCAAATACTGGTGCAGGAGTAGAGCTGCGTTAGCTTGAGAGAACCTGCACAAGCAGAATTATTTTCATAAATGCATTTTAAGTGCTCATAGTTAAGGCAACATACTGTATACCATCAGATTATTAGAAACCTCAAGGAATGCTTCTGCTCTCAAGGGCATACTGATCATTGCTTTCTGCTTATTAACATACATATACCTCGCTGTTTGTGCTCTCATTTGTACTATGGGAAACAACCTTTGACAGCTCATTTTCCTCTGCTTTTGTAGCCAATGAGAAAAATTAGCAGCAAGTAAGAGCTAATTTTGCTCACATTAGGAGCAAGGCATTGGCTTCAATATATGAAATTAGTTATCACAAAATATATATACAATTTTTTTTTAAGGTACTACTTTTGGTCTCTTTTGTTCATTTCCCATTTGAAGAGAATCCTGAGCACAGGGACTCTGATGGTTTTTGTTGTATGGTAACTTGCAATAAATGTATGGTCTTGCAATAAAAGACTTCTCAGCTATTTCATTTTGTCCTTTAAACCTCTTTATTTTTGGGTGTTTCCTTTTCTATTAATAGCTTGCAACAGTAGCACTAATATCTTGTTGCCTAGTCTTTCTAATAGCAAGAGCGGCAAAGGTGAAGCTGCCAAGATTATTTTGCTTTCTGGAAGTCTTCAAGAGCCCCACAGAAACCAGTTTGAAACTTTCTTCTTCCCTACTGTTGCTGCTTGGGAAAACTCGGAACATGAGAAAACAGTAAAAAGTACAGCATGTTTTCAATTTATAAGGTCTCCCCCTCAAGTGCAGTGATGAGGAAGGACAATATTTTATAATCTAACTTTAAGTCCCTAGTAATCATTGCCTTATTGTTTCTCTCCATCAGACAAAGATTGCCATACTCCCAAGACTAATTAGATAACTGACAGATCAGCTTATACACTCCCTTCTCTCAGTTTCCATCTGAATTTACTGAATTCATTTAACTAATTATTTCTGTAAAATTTGCCTGTTCTGCCTGTTTTCTTTTCCTCTTTTTTTTTCTTAAGTAAATTGTATTGCAGTTCAGATATTCCAACTAAGTATTAAAAACTATGTAAAATTTTTAAGCATGCCATGTATATCCAAAGGGTCAGTTAGTGATTCTGAGGTACTCAATCTGATGCGCTAAAGAAGCATGTATCATCATGTACATATTCCTGAATCTCTGAAAATCGGCATCTTCCACAAGCAGCAGTGTATGATGCTTGTAGTCTCTGCCTTGCTGACACCTCACAGCTGGGGCCATGACACACAACCTCGTGGTGACTCTTTGGGAGCTCATCCTGTTACAGTTCTGGCTGAAGCCACTGTCCAAGTCTGTCATGCCAAGCATGTCTGCTGGCCAAGCAGAACAAAAAAGACACCCAGATTTGGTAGGTTTGCTGGGAGGCCAAATCTTTTGAGCTAATGAAAAAAATGATCAAAATGCAAACGGTTTGTATAGAATGTCCTCGTTCTGTGACATTCTTTTCCACAAATGAATAACACTAATTAAGAGAAAACTAAAATACTTTGTTTCAGAAGCTGTTTCAGCAGAGGTAATTTCTATACTTAATTGTGATACTGGTGTCCATAAACATATATGTAATTGCCTGTTGGACATGAAGATTCATATTTGAACTGCAGCAGGTAAAGTGGTGGAACCCAGGAAACGAATTACATACAAAACAGTATGGAAAGAAGTATCTACCATATTTCTTCAGTGACAAGAGATGTCATGAGAGATGTCCATAATCTATATTGAACACTTGATATAAGATTGAAGAGTTTCTTGTACTCTTCCAATTCTCCCTTGCATTATTAAAAATCAGCACATGTATCTAAAGAGAACAGAGCGTGATATGTAGGGAAAAAGTCTGCCTTAGTGATCTGTCCTGTAAAGTTGAGGTTTGCCTTTTTAAAACATGAATAGCAAACATTCTTATGGTCATTCAAACACTTCAGGAGTGGTGATCATGACAGACTCTAGTCTACACCACAAATTAAGCTACAAGGTTTAGTACAGTTTAATACCATGAATATCCTTACTTGGATAACAGTTTGGAGGTTGAATTGCCTTAGGATTTTCAGGGAGTGAAGTTTGCTGGATTAGAACTCAGTTCCCACTGAGAGCAAAGCAAAAGTAGTCACAGCAGATATTCCTTAGAATTAGCTATCCTGAATTATTACAAAATAGGAAAGATATTGTAGTTAATGTAGGGTCTTACACCATGCATAGTCACAGGGTACTTTGCCATAGTGCACTAGACTACATAACTAATGAACATAGCATGTCTTTTTTTTCAATTTTGTTAAAGGGAAGCAGTAGTGAAATTTTTGGACTTTGCTTTTAATTGCTGGGTTTGGGGGAGAGCTTTTTTTTTCTTTTTGCATGTGTGTTTTGATTGTATTTCTTTGTCACTGCTGCCAATGGTTTTCTATAGCAGCTTTAGGAGAGAAGTGTCTCTGATGGAAAATTCTGATGACATGTACATGTTCCTACATTTTCTGCTAGCAAAAGGGAAATGAAAAACGTGGGCTTTTCACGTGGAATGGAAAGTGATGTTGCTACACGTAGCCTGTAGATCTGTAGTTTTATCAATCTGCAAAGAATAGAAAGAATTGGTTTCTGTGTTTTGGATAGTACTTAAATGTAAGTGCTGCCTTTGAAATTGTGAATGTGTCAACAACTTGTGTCTGTCCCTTCTTTAAAGGCCTGCTTTTTGCTTTGTTTCAAATTTGATAGGAAAGTGAAAGTTTCATTGTATCCAAAAACATGTGATCCTACTAGCAACGAAAAGGAAAGAGTCTGTGAATAGCAGACTTTCAGCAGATGTGTGTTTGAGATCTATTATATAACACTGGGGAGTAGATTTTGAGGTGTTGCTGGAAATAGATAAACCAGAAACTTGATTATGAATTCAGAGAGCTAACATCTCTTGTCATGAGAAAATATGTAGCAATGTTTTTAGGTTTGTGAGACCTTGGTAGAAAAATAAACACTTTTCTTTTATTCTGTTTTTGAGATAAAATACCAATGATTCATAACCAAACTTCTTCTTTTCCTTATAACTTGAGCTCAAAAGGGGTGATGAATGCAAAAAATGGATATCTGAGGTAACAGTCCATTATATAATTTAATTTTAGTGGCTTGACATTTGCTATGAATTTGCTTTTTTGTAGAAGTCTGAATGTATAATAATAATAATGAGCTGGCCATGCTCTTCAAGAAAAGCAGATTGTATTGTTTTGAGTTCCAGGGGTAAAAGATTTAATACCAGCTGAATTCCAGTTTTACTTCATTGTGTTTTGAAATTACTTTTAGAGTTTAGTTAGCAGACTCAACATTCCAATACTGTGTTGTTTGGTAGGAAGGAAAGGTTTAAATAGATTGAGAGAAGTTGAATGAACTACCTGGTTATAGGCACCTAGAATATTTAGCAAAGTTACTCTTCTTGTGTAGCCATGGGCAAAATTTGTGACAGTAGGAATTAATTTCATATTGACAGAGACTTGAACTAGCACCTTGAACAATGAGTGGTGCTGAGGTTTTATTTTTGTTTGTTTTCTGTTGCTTTACAAAATGCACTAAGTAAGCATTTTAAAAATACAGCAAAGTTTCTCTCTAGTTAGTCTGTAATCAATGAAGGGAAATATCTCATTTTGTAGTTAACAGAAAGGAATGGGTTCTATGGTTGAAAACAGAAACATAGTATTTTAAGTTGGTAGTGATTGCTATCCAGCCTGGGCTGTGAAAATGTACACAGTGCAAAATGCAGCAGATAAGGTGTGAAAACAAATACTTGGTGAGCTGTTCCAGAAAAGAATCTAAATTCTTATGGGGTCTTCTGAATGTTTTGGTGCATTTGATAGCACAGATGTCAACATCCAGTTTCATTTAGCATGAAGTTTTTAGAAACTCACTTGGGCCTAGGGACTTGTGAGATTCAGACAGTGTTTGCTCTGTAGGCTGATGTCAGTGAATTATTTGTGTATCCCAACACACTCCAAACTTCAGTTTTTGTCCGATGGTCCCATTGAGCTCAAGAGATTTTCCCAGGTGTAAAATGCCAAAAGAAACAGCTGTTTATGGGGGTGTTTTATAAAAGGTATGTCAGAAATTTTTAATTTTTATGGGATTTTATTTAGGGTTCTGAATTCAAATGATGTTTTATGGAGAATAACAATAGTGAGTATTTTCAGATTTAGATGAGGACAAGAATATTGATGACCTGACTCAATCAGAATAATCTAAGATTCCCTGCAGTCAGAAGAGTGAGTCCATCAAAGGATAGGTCAGAGTGCCTAATGCTGTTTCTTGGCTTAGACTGACCATTAGAGTTATGCTTTAAGTAAAGTGGTCTTTCAACTAACGTAGGCTTTTTGGGAGTGGGAGAGAGAAGAAAAATCACAGACCCATTGTATGATGTTAGAAATTCACAGTACTTGTTATTCATATTTTCCTTCCTCTTGCATTTTCACTTGTTATTTTAGTGAGAAATGTTTGATTTTAAGGACAACTGTGATCTACAGATTGAGAAATGCTGTTTTGGAAAGGTATTTGTGTCTTCATTGACTGTCAAGAGAAACTGAGGAGCCTGCTTTCACTAGAACAATGTCAGCCTTTGTGCATCCTCCCTTATGATCCTCTAAAATAAGATGCTAAAATCACATGGATAAAACCAATTTATGCTCACTTTGGGGGTTGGATGATTTTTCTGTAGCTTCCAACAGGAGTGAAGAAGACAGGGAGCATTGTAAATAATGTGTGATCAAAAAGAGTGTGCTGAAAATGCAATAACTTTAAAGAATCAAATAGTTTATTATCATCCAGGTTAGTCTTCATTTGTTTGTTTTATCATGGTGAGTGAAAGTGAGGGGCTGTTGAGTGCTGCCTGACTTGTAAAGTAGAATGGGCATAATAGTTGAAATGACATTTTCTTGCCCCTGTGGCAAATAAACATTTCACAGTTCATTATTTTATGTCCTCTCCCCAGTTGTACATGTACCAGCTGGATGGCATCTGAGAATCATTTAAACATTTTATCATTCTATAACCCTCTGATGGAAATGACATTTAGAAGAAAAATTACTGATTTCTGTGTTCACTAAAAAGTAAACATGCATAGCTAATGGTTCTATTCACCACAGATCATACTTATGCATTTTTAATAAAAACTTGATTTTAATTCATACATAACTTATGAGAAATATCTATCAGTTTAGAGATCTGCTGATTCCCACTTAAATGTTTACATATATCTGGATACCTTGAAAATATCTTCCGTTTGATGCTTGGATTAAGATGAATCTTTATAGACAACTTACTTCTCTGCTGCCTACATAATGATGTAAAGTATATAGGAAATGCTGATTATTATACTGATTGCTGAAAACAGTAAAAACCCCCTTTATTTGACATAAACGAATCTCATATTTTCCTATAGTGTTTGAAGAAATAGCTTTCTAATATTGGAGTTTGGGGCGACTGTGTGTGTGCGGGAGGTGTTCTTCCTTTTTTTTTTTTGTATTTGGGATGTTAGGCAGTATCTCTAGTGGCAAGTCACCAGTTACATGTAACTGGCAAGTTACCAGTTATGTGAATGGAAATAAGAAAAGTCTGTCATATTCTATATTTGTACCATAACAGATTGAGTTCTGGTTTCCTCCTCACCCTTCTTTTCATATGAAGGAATTCTCATTAGCGGAGTTTTGTACAGAAAGCAGCATGTGAGGTTAATTCTATTATTTCTAAGAGATATGTTGAAATGATGATGCCTGTCATGTTCTTACATTACATCACCTTTCAGAAGGCAAAAAATGTGGGACCATTTGCAGATGGAGGGAGAGTGACTCGTGCTATCTCATTCAAACATGAAGTGAATAGGCTCTGAACCAGCTTCTAGAAGTGACTGCCTCTTTTCATCGACTGTATAGGCCTCTTTTCTGCATGCACCTTTATTAACCTCATTATATAGTCAAGCCTGCTTATTTTTGAATGTATCTTTGTACTAAAGAAGATTAGATAGACTGTCAAACTCTTTTTTTTAGAATTCAAGCAGAACATAATTGAGTGATACATAACATTTCTTCTGGATGAATGGAAGTCATGCTAGAGGCCTAGAACAAGGGTCAGAGGGCTGCCCCTGTTCACCTTGAGTAGCATTTACTGTCACTCTGAGTGATGCTGCAGTAGTGAATTAAATTGGTGTACAACAAGAAGATAGTTTCAAGGGCTAGTGGGTCTTGAATCTAAGGTGCTGACTAATATTTGTGTAAGAAAGCTTAACTGTCTTAGGAAATGATGTCATTCCTCTCCAGGTGACTCCTAGTATGGGTCAATTTGCTAATTAAAAATTCCTTTAAACTTCTTCGTAGACAGACTAGTAATTGGCCCTCAAGAAGTTTATTCTTCTTGTTTGAAGATAAAAAGCTTTTGTGAAGAGAGGAAGATAGATGCTGCAATGCCTCTTTAGAACAATGCATGTCTCTTTGAAAAGCCATTCTTCAATAATTAAACAAAATGTAAAGTTTGCAAATTTTTGCCATGACCGACAATGGCTTAGCATTTTTCATTATACTCTGGTCACAGTCTTTGTGGCAGAGTGTTCTTTTACAAAGCACAGAAACAAAAGGAGAAAGAAACCCGTTGTATGTCATTGCTGCCTTCACAAAGCCACAAATACATTAAACTCAAGATACTGTTCATTGTGCTCTTGAGCCAGCAGTGACAAAGGTGCTGTGAGTACCACTGAATATGAGGGAGTCATATGTCATTACATCACTGTTGAAATTGGTAGACCAAATAGAATTAAAACAAATTAAAATGTTAGCAGCTAAAGGAATGCAAAACAGTGAGAGGCTTGACTGAAAAAAATATAATATAGAATTTAGATGTTATTTTTGTCATAAGTTATAAAGTTGATTTTACCTTTTTTCCTGTCTTTTCTTTTTAATTTACTTTTAAGTTCTTATCCACGCCCATTTCATGCCCTTGAGGCCAGTTAGCTTTTATTTTCTTTGATGCGGCAGTCACAGGCAGTGACAGCAGCTTGGTAACAAGCCAGATGATGGCACTGGTTGTGTTAACATAAGATATGGGCTTCAGTGTATCCTGAAAACAGAGTTCACTGTCTTGGATTTTATCAGACCGGCTTTCCTGAATGTGGAGCTGGCAGTAAATTTGGTACTTCTAGAAGGAAACCCACAACAAACTGGAGTTGGATGCAGTATTCAGCAATATTCCTAATAATGCCTATTTCTAGTCCTGGCAACCTCTCAGACTATTTAGAGGGCCTACTGTCTGGTGCAATAATTTTTTTGTTTTTTCTATCTTTTTTTGTAAATGAAGGCCATAACCCGGTGGTGGGGTCATAAGGGCAGGTAAAGAAGTAAAGTTATTGGCCTCAGTGACTGGAAGAAGTGTCTGTTCTGCATCGTGCCAAACTGTGCTTTTTCAGATGAATAATAAAAGTTATTTATGGACACCGATAAAAGTGGTATCTGTTGTATAATATCACAGATAGGCATAAGGATAATAACAAAAGGCAGCTGGTTTAGTAAGCTCTATTTGCTGCAGAAATGTGCTGTTCTTTGCAAATTGAAATAAAAAAAAACAGGGGGAAATGCTGGGGTTTTTTTCCTGCTTCCTGGCATTTGCAATCATTCTTGCTTTGCAGTGTGTGCTCATAAAGACAATTATGTGGGTCCCATGTCAGTATTACATTTGTCATGACTAGCACCTTATTAGAGGACAGCTGCTCTTCTCTGCCCAGCACATATATGTAACTACCACTGATGATAATAGAAATTGTGAGTGTAACCCTCCTCTTCATTTCACCAACGGGGGATGCTGGAGCTCTCATGGTTTCAGTTAAATAACTTAGGTATAAAGCCAGGAACGGAACAGTGATGGATCTGGGACTATTCAGTTGCTTGTTCAGAATTCGGTGTCTGTAAGGAGGTTTTGAACTTCCAGCAATTGTTAGTTGGCCTTTTAAATAAGGTGAGTAAGAAAGGCACTGTCCAAGTGCACAACATCTGGGTCTTTCAGTGCATGGTGAGTGTCTTCACTAGAAGGCCAGGTATTCAGGACCCCGTCAACCCAAGAGCAGTCCAAGGAAGCTTGTTGTGCAGGAGATATTTCCAACTTGTAAGCATTTTGTGGTATCTCCTTGGGCTCTCTTTAATTCCATCAGGATTAAAGAAAAAGGAGTGACCACCAGTTTTTTTCCAAACTACTCAGATGCTGTAATGATACTTTGGCTGCTGTCACTTCTGCTGAGAGCTGGACTGAATTGGAACAAAGGAGAGCACAGAAGTGGCACAGTGCCATCATAATGCTGTTAAGAGCTAATGTAAGCTCAGCTGGAGAAAACCGTTTGCAGTGAACAACAAAGTTTATTGACCATGGCAAGCCCAAGAACATATTCTCAAGATCCACCTCTTGGCATTTTAGCTGTTGTAATGAGCTGCATATGTAAATCTGTAAGCACTTGCTTCTCTCGGCTCCGAGCTGCCTGGTGGGCAGCCCAGACTGGCCTAGGGAATGTAAACACATGCCTCTATGGTCATGTAAGTTTCTCCTTTGTTTTTTGTTTGCTTTTCAAAATTTGAATAAATTGGAAATTCTGCAGTACTTGGGGTGACTAATTAGATTTCTTGGTGAGCACAAGCCCTGACTTTTTTGGAGGGTGAAAATTGTTCATCTTGAAACTGCAGCATCTATTCCAGACAGTTTCCTTACTAATTTCAGACAAGACACAAAGCTACAGTGATGAATGGATTGAACAGTTCATATCTGATATTTCCTTTTATGCTTATGCAATTTAAAAATAGCTGACTTTTGACAAACTGCTAGTATGTTTTTATATGAATTAGAAAACCTAGACTTACAGTAAGTTTGCTGCTACCTTTCATTTTGAGCTCTCTGGAAAATGGCTGTGCTAAAGGTTCCAGCTGCTTTGATGTTCAGCACGAGCACAATGATACTAAATTGGGTGAAGCTGTTGACTCCCTTGAAAGCAGAGAGACCTTGACAAATTAGAGGGCTGGGCAGTCACCAACCATATGAAGTTTAACAAGTGTAAGTGCCAGATTCTGCACCTAGGATGGGGCAGCCCTGGAAATATGTACAAGGTGGGGAATGAGACACTGAACAGCAAAGAAAGGGACCTGGGGGTCCTGGTCAATGGCAAGTTGAACATGAGTCAGCAGTGCCCTGGCATCCAGGATGGCCAACCATGTCCTGGGGGGCATCAGGCACAGCATCACCAGCTGGGCAAGGGAGGGGATTGTTCCCCTCTGCTCTGCACTGGAGTGGCCTCACCTTGAATACTGTATTTTTGGCACCACAGTATAAGAAGGATATAAAACTATCAGCATCCAAAGGAGGGCAACAAAGATGGTGAAGGGCCTTGAGGGGAAGCCTCATGAGGAGCAGCTGAGGTCGCTTGGTCTGTTCAGCCTGGAGGAGATTGAGGGGAGACCTCATTGCAGTTACAGCTTCCTTGTGAGGGGAAGAGGAGGGGTAGGTACTGATCTCTTCCCTTTGATGACCAGTGACAGGACCTGAGGGAACAGCGTGAAGCTGTGTGTGAGTAGTAAACTTTAAAAAATTGATTAACTTTTTTTTAATTGTAATTGTATGAGATATATTAAATCTCTATAAAGAGTGCCAGCTGGTGATACCAACAGGTGCCAGAGAAGTATTTTAGAACTGCATCTCTGAGGCAGTTTGGAAGGTATGTCTCATAATGAGATGCCAACCTCATTTTTTTTGCCTCTACAGATTTCGTGATTCTAATCTCTGCACCCTAGGCCCACCTGCACAATTTAGGACAAGATTTTTTTTTTGCTCTCATAGGTATCTCCCTGTGTTGGTAGTGTCCTCTGGTGAGGACATCCTCAATGTTCTTCATGTCAGCTGTGAATGGTGGCATTCAGGGGACCGAGCCATGCTGGCAGCCTTTATACCTCAATGAGACAATAGCCACTGAATTGCATTCTTGAAGTGTAAAATTATTTCACAGTGAATTACATCTATTTTGTACTCACATAATCCAGCAGGAAGGTGAAGGAGGAGGTTTGTGCTCATGCAGAGACCTGAGACTCTTGCACGGGGTTGTCTTTGGTCTTCTTTAGTGGAGTGTTGTAACTTAGAGTTTTTATCCCATTTATCTTGAAGATGTGAAATTTGTAAAGGAGTGTGCTGAGACATGCTTGCTGAGCGAAGGAATGATTAATCTTCCAGGAGTGTTTCCATATAAAGTGTCAAATTACATTTATGAGGAACCTCTACATCATAGCCATCCTAGGACTTATATAAGGTCACTGTACAAACACAGCTACCAAAATCTCTTTAGAACATCAAATTTGATAGAGATAAAATGTGCTTAGTGATTTTTTTTAAAGGTCAAAAAAGCAAAGATCATGTATTTTTTTCAATTGAAATTCAGCAGGTCTTAGGTTAAAGTGAGGTATAAAGAAAATAAATCTCTTGAATTATGTTATACTTGACAGAATATTGATCAATAATGGTTTCAACAGGAGCTGATGGTGAGCTGAAAATTTGTTTACAAATTTACATAAATATTTCTGATTGGCACGTCTTGTACATAGTTGTACATAGCTTTACCCTAGATTTTTGTTCCACACTTTGTCTCCACATCAATGTTTTAGGAACATTAGACCATCCTTATTTTTGATTAAAAACATGTTAGAAAATTCTTTCTTTTGGTTAATGTTCCTACAGTGTAAGAAAATAAATATTTGTGTGGACATTATTAACTTACTAATTTCTTCAAGAAGAATGTTTTACACTGCAGTGGTTTTACTGGATGCCCCACAGAATAAGTACTGCTACTGTAAGGAAGTTGGCCTTGGAAAGGAAAGCATTTTCAAAATGATAAGTAGGAAGATGCATCTATGGAGTCCTTCTAAGGAGGACTCATCCTTGAAGTCCTCAAGTACTGATACTTGAAAAATGTCATACAGATATTTTCTAGCGCCTTTCTTCTTATGTCTGCTTTACAATCTCCCTATGACTGCAGAAGTAATACAAGGTGCTTCCTTCCTCTTACGGGTGGGTCATCACAGTCTTTCATTAGTCAGCTAGTGTAATCTTAAAGTAAGTATTTCTAGTGCACCTTATTAGGGATCTGTGTCATATTCTTTATTTTCTTTCTGTGTTGCTTTCTTTATTTGCCATACTCTCCTGTGCGTGCAAGCACCTGAGAGGAATTCCCTCCGGGTACCTACCTCAGTGCCTAGGCTGCCTTATCAGGATGATGGAGGCAGGCAGGGGCCTCTAGGAGGGGAATTCACTAGTCTTTGTTAGCATTTAGAAATTTAACTTAGGTGCTTTAAATCATACTCTGAAAGACAAAGTATCTCCATGAACTTGATAGAGAATATTGAGTCATAAATTAGGTATCTGGAATACACAGCATACCTGTGCTTTTTCTGCTCCCATGCACATCTGATGTATACTTTGTGCTAAATATAAATTAATTTAAAATATAGATAATTTTTTTCTTTTTTTTCCCTTTCTCTTTACCCCCTTTTATATTTCACAGATTCACAGAATGATTGGGGTTGAAGGGATCTCTGGAGGTGATCTCTAGATCTGCATAGTCCAACCCTCCTGCTAAAGCAGCCTCACCTAGAGCAGCTTGCACAGGATCGTATTCAGGCAGGGTTTCACAACCTCTCTGGGCTGCCTGTTCCAGTGCTCTGACACCCTCAAAGTAAGGAAGTTTTTCTTCATGTTCAGATGGAACTTCCTATATTTCAGTTTGTGCCTGCTGCCCCTTGTCCTGTCACTGGGCACCACTGAAAAGAGTCAGGCCCCATCTTCTTGACATGCACATGCTCTGCCATAACCAGATTTTTAAAGTTATACCATCTTCTTATGGATCTGCAGAATGCCTCAAGGACAAACAAACCAAAAATAGGCTATTTTAGTATTTCTTGAGGTTTACTCATGCAGTTAGATGGATGTCATTGTAAACAGGAAAACTGTAGAAAACTGTAAATTAGAGTTAATAAAGTTCATCCCCTCATAATGGTGTCTGAGTCTCTGCTATCCAAGAACTGATGTGCATTAATGGAGTATGCAAAAACACCGTTGATCCTGGGCTGCTGGCAAGGGTACTCTTCCGAAAAGGGCTGAGCAATAAAGGCTTCAGCTGCTGTCTTCTCAAGAGGACAAACAAATGGACATTTTTTTTCTTGTGTGCACAGACTAACAAGTCACTTACTATGTGAAAACTGGGCAGCACTACAGCTACCACCACTCCTTCCCCAGACACACCGTGACAGAAAGGACCGAGCCTCATCTTGGGGATGAAACAGCAATCTCAGTTCCTGCCTCGAGCACAGGTTGCAAGTGTGGATCTTAACCCCATATAGGCATCTAATGTGTGCAGTGGGTGCACTTATAGCCAGCCAGGAAGGGGAATTGGAAACTTTCCACATACCTTCTTTTTGTCACTGTTCATATCTTTTCACTACTCAACTCCTTCTTGTTTTACTTCCTTGAAATGTCTTGGTAGGAAGAAAAGTTACACAGAGCCACTTCTTAGTTGGTATTTTTTACATTAGCTTGCCTTCTGCTGGTGCTGTGAGCTATAAGCTAAGCTATATAAACAGCAAGGATTGCCTACTAAGTAGCTACTAATAAATGTGAAATATTTCTGGATGGAATCACTCTTTCTGGGTCTTTCATAAGTTCCTGAGTCTGCATGAATTTTCTTGGTTACAGTCAGTCCGTGATCTATTTGATGACAAGGCAATGTGCAGCCAAATACACCTGCCTGTATTTCACTGGACTATCTTGCTTATTCCCATAGGTAACGGTGGTTAAAAATGTGAGGGAATATCAGATCTGTTGCAGCACGACAGGAGAAAAAGTGGCAGAGCTGTTTCCCCCAAATACTGCACATCTTGAGGAAATGCATCTTTAGTGAAAGAAAATCCCTTGATAATAAGTGGGTGTAATGACCGTAAGGCTTACTGAGTTCAAGAAGTGCAGGTAGGAAAATAAGAACTGGTCTCTGCTGTAGTAACAGCTACCATGAGCTGTAGGGGTGAAGGAATGTGGAGAAGAGATAGAGGGAAAAGAGAGAAAATACATCATTGATGGAACTGGTTTTTAATTTGAGGAATTTGTTCTTAAGAGGGGTTTCTTTCCACTAGACCAACCTCTTTTTATACTGGTCTGAAATCAAAAAGGAGAACAGTTTTTCAGGGATTCATGGTTCAAATGAGATAAAGAGATTGAAAGAAGCATCATTTATTCAATGTACAGGAAATGTATGTTTTTGTGTTTACCTAACAGGAAAAAATGTGTATGTCTCAGTGAAGTGTGAAAATGTCATACTTGGCACTGAATTAATGTTTTAAGCAGTGATGTGTCAGGTACTGCAGGTGTACTGCAGTGCATATATGATGACACTGAATGTATCATAGAATTGGGGACTTTCAAAGAAAAACTCCCATAACTTTACCACTTGAGCTGGGAAATATGGCTTCTGGGGAAAAGTAGATGAAGCTTAGGCACAGCCAGAGTCTTAATACGTTGAATAGAGGGTGCATATAAGCAATGGATTACATATCCATTTTCAGCTCAGTGTTGCAACAAAGGAGACAGCAGCTTAAGAAAATATGCCTGAATGAAGTCACAGCTCTGAATGTGTGTGCTGTGAGTTTTTAAAATAGAATCCTGTTGAATTGAATAGAATCATAATCTCCTACGCTGCATGGGTGGTACTCAAGACTTTAGGGGAATGGATGATAAGTCTGATACTAATGGAAGTCTATTAGAAAGAGATATGAATTTATCTTGCATGTGTCACAGGTGAATTTGTCTTTAGCAGACCTACGAGTTGAATAAATGATAAATGTTTCGTATTTGTGTCATTGAATTAAATGGGAAAGTTCCTTCATTCAGCCACTTCCTACTACTATTATCAGCGCTGGACTACTAATTTAGGAGAAAAAGGAAAGAGAGCAGAAGAAAAAAGATAACCTGGATGATGAGTGAAGGTGTCAAGACTCAGGGCCATTCTGGGACACAGAAGTATAGAACTGCTCTTCAGAGGTGGTAAAATCTCCAGGAGCAAACACAGATGGAGGGCCTCCGCTTCTGGATCTTGCTGACCAGGGATCTTTGGACATTCTTTAAAGGCATTAGGACTGCAGTTCTGTGGAAGGAGAGGTTTGTTCGGAACGGGGATGGACAAGCTGTTGCATGCCCACGGAGCTGGCTTTATTATGCCAGTAACCAGTATTGCTGACCATCAGAAATGCTGTTCTTTTGATGGAGAAATCATTTCTGTTCATTTCTATTACCTATGGCTAACTCACCTAACAGAGAAATCAGTTCAGGCATTTGAGCAGTGGGGGTAAAAAACCCCCATACTTTTAGCTTATGTGCCCTATCAGCAATCACGCATGTTTAAACTTCATTTCGTTAAAAAACTTGAAAGTATTCTTAGCCCAGCCATATAAAAGTTGTGATAAAGTCTATGGGTTATATTGAATATATTTAGAAAGTCTACTAAAATTTAAGCTTCAGCTTGGATTTTACAATAAAGGAATCAGCATAAATTGGGCACCCTGTGTAACGTCAGTTAGACGCTTTTATTCAAAAATTGTATAAATGTTGATTTTTAAAGCCCACGCAAACAAGACACATGATAGAGGAAAGAATGCATTACAGTTGGACAACTGTGATTTTTTTAAGACTACCCACAGTGAAGGAGCATTTGGCTTAAGACAGGGTAATAGTTTGCAGGTTTCTTCTACTTATGAAACCTGCTCTTTTTTGCTTTTTCACTCAGCTTACAAAAACATGAAATAATTTTCCTTTTCCATTTTTCCTTTCACTTTTTGTCAAGCATTACATGCTTTGTAGTTAGTGAATGTATAATAATTAATGTTATTTTGATTTTGTGGGGGATTAATTCTGGCTGATATGAGCATTTAATGTTGCTTTTTCTTAACTTGATTTCAGTACTTCTTTAAATATATTTGTGTTTATTTCCTGGAGTTTATCAATCACCTCCAAAAATATCTTATCAAAATTTAAGTATGTACTAAACTCCCTTGAACCTTTAGTGGTATCATATTGATACATCTAGGCTAGATCATTTTCCCTTAATTCTCTTTCCTGTACTTGTCCTTATTTATTTTAGCTGCTACTCAGGCCTAAAGACTGAATACTTTCCTGCTTTAGCTGCTTGGTAAGCTAAGAAATAATCAGTGTAGTGAAAGCCGTTTAGATCAGGTCCATGGATTTGCCTTAGGTCCTAATGTAGGCCAGTTGTTTGGTTTGTCTGCTGTGCACAGGGCATGCAGAGCAGGCAGAAGTACTCCTGGGTCATTTTGAGGATGTGGAAAGTTTCCAATTCCCCTTCCTGGCTGGCTGTAAGTGCACCTGCTGCACACATTAGATGCCTATATGGGGTTAAGATCCACACTTGCAACCTGTGCTCGAGGCAGGAACTGAGATTGCTGTTTCATCCCCAAGATGAGGCTCGGTCCTTTCTGTCACGGTGTGTCTGGGGAAGGAGTGGTGGTAGCTGTAGTGCTGCCCAGTTTTCACACAGTAAGTGACTTGTTAGTCTGTGCACACAAGAAAAAAAATGTCCATTTGTTTGTCCTCTTGAGAAGACAGCAGCTGAAGCCTTTATTGCTCAGCCCTTTTTGGAGAGAGTACCCTTGCCAGCAGCCCAGGATCAACGGTGTTTTTGCTGACCATTGTCCCATGTTTTACATGACTCCTGCAAGCTCTTCCAACTTGAGGTGTTCTGTGATACTATCTTTGGTGTCCCACAGACAGAACTGAGCAGGTAATTTCCTAATCCGTCCTTCTCTTTAGCTTCACTTTTCTTTGAATCTGCGAGGCAGAAAAAGGACATGGTTTATTTCTTGCCTGTCCCTCTGATTATTTTGTTTTGAACTTACTGCTGTCTGCCAGACAAGGGAAAAACCCCAAATACCACCAACACCACAAGAAAAACCCCAAACCCTTACAGTTGAAATGTATCTCTTTATGGCCTACAGTCTTCCAAAGTACAGTTCTGGTACTGTCAGGTGGGTGTTGTGCTTTCTGGTCTTACCAATGGTCAGTGATCTTCATGTTTTCTGTGCCTTAATCCAAGCAAATGTGCTTTCAGCAGACCAATTCTGAGTTTGTGAAAGCAAGACTCAAGTTTTTGAAAGCTGCCCCTGTTTTCAGTCACTCAAATCTGCTAAGGTTTAAATATAAAATGGACATCCAAATGCCTTTCTGACAGCTTTGAAAGTCTTAGCCTATGGGTTCTCTGTTGCAATTGCCAGAGTAACAGTCCATGAAGCCTGACAAGTGATTCAAAGAAATTATTGGTAGCCACCATTATGGTTTTGTTTTCATTGGCAAAAACATTAGTGTACTAGCTTTGCTGTCTTGCCTCAATTTTTCATCCAGACTACCAGTAATAAAAAGTATGATTGCTTCATTGGAAATGTGCTGCTTGCTATAATTCCTGTAATCATGTCTGTTCTATTTTCTTTTTCTTGTCTTGGTTTTATTTCTCTTATTATACAAATAAAAATTAATCAGAGGGTGATGTTTGGCATACATAAAGCTTAGATTATACCTTATATTTGGCAAACACCTCAATCTGGGATCTTTTTCAGTTTTGATTTTTTTCTTTTACTTCCCATTGCTCACCTATATTAGCATTTGTAAATATTGTCAAAAAAAAGAAGAAATATGGTAGAAAAGAGTTTCCTGATTACTTTTTAATTTCTTCCTTTTTTCTTCTATACCATCTCCCAATACAATTTTAAAGCATATATGCCTATCTGGCTTCCTTTTCTATATGAAGGGATTCAATATTACATTAAATGTAATTTGTAGAAACAGATGGTTAATTATATAGATGATAGATGCTATCTCAGTATCTTTAAAATATATCCTTATATGAATGTTTACCCCTGTCCAAGTTATTCTCTCTTTAAGGAACACTGATAAGTAATAATACGTGGTGGGTTGACCTTGGCTGGATGCCAGTTGCCCACCAAAGTATCTCTGTCACTCTCCCTCCTTCCCTGGATAGGGGAGAAAAAATATAACAAAAGGCTTGTCAGTTGAGATCAGGACAGGACAAGATCGCTCACCAGTTACTGTCATGAGCAAAACAGAATGACTTGGGGAAATTAGTTTAATTTATTACCAGTCAAATCAGACTAGGATAATGAGAAATAAAAAACAAATAATAAAACCACTTTTTCCCTACCCTTTTCTTCTTCCAAGACTCACAAATTCTCTACTTCCTCACTCCCTGTTGTGGCACAGTGGGACAAGGAATGGTGGCTGCATTCAGTTCATCACACATTGTCTCTGCCACTCCTTCTTCTACAGGGAAAGGACTCCTCACATTCTTCCCCTGCTCCAGCATGGGATCCCTCTCATGGGAGACAGTTCTTCACCAGCTTCTCCAGTGTGAGTCCTTTCCATGGGTTGCAGTTCTTCACAAGCTGTGCCAGTGGGTCCCTCGTGTGGGGCGCAGTCTCTCAGGACCTCAGGCCCCCTGCTACAGTGGGGATGTCCCGTGGGGTCACAAGTCCTTCCAGCAAACCTGCTCTATTGTGGGCTCCTCTCTCCATGGGTCCACAAGTCCTGCCAAGAGCCTGTTCCAGTGAGGGTTTCCACAGAGTCACAGCCTCCTTTGGGCTCTGCTGGGTTCCTCCAGGGACTGCTCCACTGCAGGGACTGCACTGCTCTGCTCCCCATGGACCTCTGGGGGCTGTAGGGGCACAGCTGCTTCTCTATAGTTTGCACCATGGGCTACAGAGGAGTCTCTGCTCTGGTACTTGGAGCACCTCCTTCCTCTTCTTCATGGATCTTGGGGTCTGCAGAGTTCTTGGTCTCACAGATTCTCTGTCTCTCTAGTCGAAGTTGCTAAGGTTTTGTTTTTTTTTATTTTCCCCCTTCTTAAGTATAGTATCTCAGAGGGACCGCCCCTGCTACTGATAACTGGTTGGAAAACAAAAGATCCTTTGCCCTTCATGTTGCCTTATCTTCTGCAGCCTAATACATTAAAGGTTTATGACAAACAATAAAGTATTAAGGATCTGATTTTATAGATTTGAAAATTTTCTTAAATACCGTAGTTTGCTGCCAGTGATGATGCCTGCTGAGATGGAATTCAGATGATAGCAGTCTTGAAAACAGCTGAGAAGGTGACTTGGCTTTGAAGTGGTGATCCTTTAACTAAAGGTCAAGGGAACAAGTTACCATGCCTGCTCATTTTAGAAATCTGTTCACAAGGGCCAGCTTGTTATCTCTAAACTCTGTGATAGTGTAAAATGGCTTTGTTTTACCACCATCTAGGTGATGTTGTAACTGACTTGTAGAGTTTAACCTCTCAGGGCCAATCTAGAAAAGTACAAGTTTCTGTTGCTCACAAACACACTCTCTTGTTATATATGTGTACTCTTACAGTGCATTGCATCTTCAGACTCTTTTACAATGCTAATCTAACTCATTACAATATTTAAAGGAAAGTAGTCTCTCTGCATTTCATATGAACTGCAAATCTGAAGTTGCAACATTGTCATTGATTAAGCTGTAATAAGTAATTGTAATGAAGTATGGTGTCAACTGATTTCTAAATGCAAAACATTCGTCTGAGAAGTTTTTTCTTCAACGTTATTTTCAAGGTGCAGAAATAAATATTGGCATGATCAAAGTGAATCATCCATGTTTTCCAGTTCAAACTAATATTTGGAAATGCTCATTACTAAGCTGTATGTGAATTTGGTCTGGTGTCTTAATTTCTGAAAAATATACAGGCATGTTTAATCTAGATCAACAGTGATCAAATCAGTAGCTATTCTGGTAGTGAAACAGTCTGGGTTAACACCTTTATTTTGGGCTATTCAGTCTATCTATTTCAAGGAATCTCTCAGAGGAGGGTGCTCAGATTTTAATTAAAGATAAAATTGCAATTGGTAGAATGAATTTTAATAGGTACTTTATTTTGCTTCACCTGATATGTATGTATGCTTCACCGAAATATATGCTTAGCTTCAAATATTTTCAGTATTTCATTTATTCTTTGACTTTGACCTAGAAATTGTAGCACATACTGTAAAAGTTATGATTGATTAATATTGTATTCTTTTCAATTACAACTCTTCTTTAAATACTACTTAGATATTCTTACCAAATTATTATATACTGTTCTTAAAATATTTACTTTTTCTCAATGGTTGAAGTGATATTTAGGAAAAATTTACATATAAATTACATCTTTGACTTAAAAAATGGCAGAACACACAGGAAAAAAAAGAAGGAAAAAGTGATTCCTCAAGTTTGCTCTTCTATTGAAGGTGGCTTTCAAATTTATTATTAAGTGCTCAACTTTCAAAATTAAAAAAAAAAAAAAAAGATTTTCTAAATTGCTATAATTTTTCCCTAACAAGATTCTGACTTGAAAAGGTAGCCAGAGCTTCTGTTACACAGGAATACAAGAATAACAGACCTCTGAAGCAATAATCCAGAATTCTGTCTGATTATTTTGGCTCTCATTTTTTTATGTGATTTTTTTCCACCTACTTTTAGTGTGTTTTAAATATGTGTTGAGAACTGTGTGATCATATGATTAAAGACAATATCGTAATGCATATGTTAATGGTGTATCATGATCTTAGAAAATTAAATCTGCAGAGGCTGCCTCTTGACATTTTTCTAAAATTTACATGTGCATTTTCTTCTAACTTTCTTATCAAATTTTTAGCTTTTATTATTATTATTATTATTATTATTATTATTAAGAAGTGTACACTATACATTATGCAGTGACCACTGACATGGAATTCCTCCATTTCCACCCCTGTTAGCTGTTGGTGAAGTGTGCAGAGTCTGTGATAGCTGTTGTGTGCTGTTTGTCCTGCTTCATGCCAGTCATTATCAGTGTTTAGTGCCTGCAGAGTGCTCTGTGCATGGGTTTCACAGCTGTGTGCTGACAGCTGAGGAGCACTGGAACATGCAGGATGTACAGTTTCATTGACTCTGGTTCGTGCAGAGATGTCCATCCCAAGCTAAAGGATGCTTCCTGCGAAACATGGAACTTGACTCTGGAGCTGTAAGTCTTCAGCATAACCAACTCTCAGCAGGCAGTTAAGAATTCTTTTGTCAAAATGTCCTACCTGCTGAAATAGTTGCTCAAAATAGCAAGGTCTTGCCACTGATGACATGCTGTGTTCATTCTTCTGGCTGTCATATGATCTGCTATTAGTAACCTTATAATCTCTCTTATGACCGGAGGGGTTGAGTGGAAACTCAGGGTGGGAAAGCTTCCATTTCCTGGATAGACTTTCTTATTAGTTATGATTTCAATTTCCTGAGTCTTCAACATCTTCAGGGTCTAGAACAGTGCTCATTGTATTGCAAACGTACTGAAGGACAGCAGGACTTTAACACTAGCATCTCCTGTGACATCATGAGACTTACAGTATCTGGACCATGTATCCTGCCTCATACTGCACCAAATGTCTCCCTCCTTCATCTCTCTGTGCTGCACAGGGTGTCATTTTTCCCTTCCCACTTCTGTACTAGGTTTGTCCACGTCCCATCTGTTGTATCCTTGCAACCCACCTACTCTTAACTCACTTGCTTTCCTAATTTGGCCACCTTAAAATAAAAAGGCAGAGTTCTGCTCCAGTATGTGGTTCAGTATTAGAGGTGAGAAGCTATGATGTCTCTCCCAGTATCAATTTAGTCTATCTGGACCACATCATCTCAGCCGTTTTTCATACCTCTCTGTATCTGTTCTTTCTCTACTTTTCCCATTCCCTCCCACCATGATCCTTCCCATTCTTCCAGGCCTCCTTCTTTATTTCAGTCCTGCTTCATTTTTCTTCTTACAGCCTTTTTTTTCCCCCTGTTCCTTGTTCTGCTTTGTGGGTGTCAGGCTGCCTCTTCCTTCATTTGGTATCATTTGGCATGACTGAAAGCAAGTTAAAACAACATTTTATTGCACTGACACAGAAAAAACCCCAAGTGGATTGAAGTCAGGTGGTGCTGTCATCTGTCAACCTCTTCTGGATATTGCTCTTCTACCTCAGAGACACATTTGAAATAGTTCCTGAACTTCATTGTACGTAGGCACATCAGGTGGGCTGTATGTTTTAAAGATCCTGGTACTGTTTCAAGTGAGGTCTGACATCCTCCCGAGGTTACCAGCTCATGTATGGAAGAAAGATGTGGCTAGTGGAGCAGAAACCATGCCAGGAGTCCAACTTTTCCTCATAAATCAACAGCCTTGGAGTGAAAAATTCCTAATGTCTAACCTGATAATGCTGTCATAAATGAAGAAGATTTGACTGGTGAGAGCAATGGTGATTTGGAAACAAGAGTAATTTCTCATGTGTACTTGTCATCTCTGGCATGTGATTTTGTTCAATTTATGAGCTGTGATTCTTTAAAATAACAAAGAAACATGACCTTAAGCTTTTAAACTTCTAATTGCATAAATAACTTTTGGAGAAAAATATAACTGTTGGAATGTATTTTCATCTGACTTTACAAACTTCCAGTAACAACCTTCCAGTCCCACATTTTGAAATTAAGATTACTTTGTCACTTTCTAAATAAGACAAATGTAAATCTTGAAAGAGTGTTCCTGTGTCAGCTATGCTGACAGAGCGATTAATAAAACCACTATGAGATGTTATATCATACACTCTTGGATAACGTCTTTCGGAAGAGTGCTTCATTCTTACTCAAATTGAAAATATCTCCATGTACCTTACTGTACACTCTATCAGAGAACTTCATACTGTTTGTTCTATTCCTTCTTCATTGCAAAAACCTCTGTTTGCACTAAAGAAATGGTAATAACACTGTATTTTCTAAAATACTGGCAGGCCAACAGGGCCTCTTACTGGATGGGAATGATAGATAGATTTGTCAAGGTCCCTGGCGGTTTCCACGTCAGAGAGGGGAAGTGCTTTAATGCTGCTGAGGCCAAGGGAGGTCACAAGAGATGTGTCCATAGTGGGGGTGAGGCATATGCTGTGAGGTCTCCATCTGACTGGTGCTTCACTGACATTGGTGGAATTGAGGTTGATTCATGAAGCAGTTACTGAGTTCCTGAGGGTGCTGTTGCTGAAACAGTCTTGATGTTGTCTGGGGTACCCACGCAATAGCACAGCAGATACACCAAGGTAGTTCAGTCTCACTGTTGAACTGATTGGTCTGAATTCTGGGCGAAGAAGATCCTGAGTCCTAAATTTCAGCAATGGACCCAAGGCCTGTAGTCACTGTCCCTTCCCTGAGTCACTCAGGGATTTAAGCAGCTGTGGAATTACAGAGTAATGGCCACAGGCAATACTGCAGCTGTCGCACTATCTGAATATCATGAATTCATTAATCACAAAGTTTTTTGTAATCTGATTGTCCCTGATCTGGGGATGTGTACTTGCCAGCAAGATTGTCAGGACTGCACTTTGACTCCCCATGGAAATAGTTTTTATTTACTGTATAATTAATTGGTAAGTTAAACAGCTGAATAATACAAGGCCTGACATTAAGTTTGATGCTGGTTTTCTGGCAGCCCTTCAGGGCAGTGCTCTTCCTCTCAGTGTTCCCAGCATAATTAAATATCATTCATCCTTTGAAGGACTTTCCAGGTAAGAAGAAAAGAGAACAGTGAGAGCAGGGAGGATGCAGGAGAAACAGAGCAGAGTGAGAGTCCTTAACATGGGGGAAAGGGGAAAGTGGGAAGAGGATAAGGACAGTATTTGGGGCAGGTGGAGATGGTTAACACAGGTCTTTCACAAGCAGCTGAGAGCAGCTGAGGATTTCAAGTGATTCAAAAACACAAGCAAGTTATGGTGTCAGCTGACGCATCATAGTATGCTCTGTATATTTAAAAACACATCCCTTCATCCTTCTGGTACTCTTTTTTGGTAGGTATACTTGTAAGCATTAGAAAAAAATTTGAGAAGGATGAATGACCATGTTTTCAGAAGTGGCCATTGCTTTCAGATAGCTAAAGTTTTAAATGTATAACTTGTAATACACCAGGATATAATTTCACTGGGGTTTATAGCCACAGTTTCTGTTTACTGTACTCTGAATTTTGGATGCAACAGTTGATTTTAAACCACAGATTTACTTGGTGGGATCCAGAAGTTGTTGTTCCCTTGCAAATGTACTTGCTCAAAGTGAACTTCCAGTCCCCGTATGATGGTATTAGGAAAAAACTACTAGATTCTGAGTGCAATATGTGAATTTTATTCAAATCTGAAAGAAAGTAAAATAAATATACTGCAAGAAGAGCATGTGATACTAATTTGCATCACTGAAAGTTTGTTCTAGTGGAGTTTACAAGTTCTGATTATGGCATTGTAGTTTATAGAAATGAAAAAGCATTTTCTAGCTTACTTATGAAGTAAGTTAAGAATTACAGCTTTGCAGTTTTCATTGAGAGTCATTGATAATAAAGAGTAGAAATTTACTCTTCACTGAATGTCTGTAATTCAGGCTTTTTTCCCTCTCAGCAGGGATAAAAAGGAAGGCAATGGGTGGCACAGGATGTATTAAATTAAAAAGTTAAAAATACAGAAGTGAGTGTAGAATGGACCT
The DNA here is from genome assembly GCA_013400955.1 of Drymodes brunneopygia. Classification (NCBI taxonomy): domain Eukaryota; kingdom Metazoa; phylum Chordata; class Aves; order Passeriformes; family Petroicidae; genus Drymodes; species Drymodes brunneopygia. Next base: position 1,059,629 of record VZTZ01049097.1, read on the forward strand.
TAGGGTAACAATCAGAAAGCATTCAAAGAACAAGTCTATTGATGAGTTTGTATTTAACAGCTAGGTATTTGTAGACAGATAGATTAGATGAGGGATCAGATCGTGGAGCTCATGGATTTACACTAGTTAAGTTTCTAGCACAAGGGGCTTGCTATTCCTTTGAGGGTCTGTTTTGCTGCTACTCTCAAATGCTACCTCTGATCAATTAAAATGAACATTATTGGCAGCATGTGGCAGTCCTGACAAGGATCTGGTGATAATTTTATGATAATGTGCATTTTCTGCAGCTTTGCTGTTGTCATCCTTCATATGTCTGTTTAAATTACCTGATTTTTGCTGTGACCGTAAGTGCTCAGAGCTAAATTGGGGCTGACTGCTACCACGGCTGAGGGCAGAAGGGCCACAGAGCAGAATGTTGTTCCTTTTGACCTGAAAACTTGCCGAGCACAGTCTCTTCAGGGAGCTACAGCTAAAGGTCTGTGGTGCCCCAAGCCCAGAGGGACACAGCTCTGGCATACATGTCTTCATGCTTTGCTGGGTGTGATCCAGAGCAGGGGGCAGAAGGACCCTTTACTGCATCTTGCTTTTCAAACTTTGTTACCTTCTTTTCACTGCTCTGATGGAACATCAGTGAAATGCTGTGCCATTTATTTACAGTGCTGTATGTATTCATTAGATGTGCAAAATAAGGTAGCTATACAGCAAGTCTGCAGGGAAAAAAAATAATCAGGGAATCAATAGCTGGAGAAACACTACTATTAGGCTGTCAGCTGTTCTCAGCAGAGAATGGCAAACCAAACTTCAGCCAAGTGACCTAGAAAGATGGATGCTTCATCAAGGAGTCAGCCTGCTTCTCAGGCGATAAAGTATCGCAAGTGGATGGTCAGTGGCTGTGTGCTGACCGGTGTGCTTGCTTGCCCTGTTGCAGATTCTGCTCTTGTCCTGCCTCTAAAAAAACCACACAAGCTCTTACAGCTCATGTGAACAGGAAAGAAGTTATTTCAGTGGAACAATTTTTATTCAAGTTGGCCTTTTCCATATCTTTCCATAAAAGCACCAAGGCTGTTGCTAGTGTGCCATCAGGTAGGCTGAGGCTGCAGTCTGCTGTGCTGACCAGGGTTATAGCTGTCTCATTAACTGAGGTGTCTTGACTGTCTGTACCCTTCTGCTACCTTCCTTACATGCCATATGCTCTTTGCTTCATTTACTGTCATATATTGTGTTTTCAATATGCTGAGTCCTGAGATCTGACATGGATTTTACAATATAAAAACACCACTATTACTGTGCTTTTCCTTATACAGGAGTTGAGGTAATCATCTCTCTGTTTAAATTTTCAAAGCAACACTGTAGTATTTAATGCTCTGAAATCAGGCTGCTTTCAAAGCTCCTACATCATACAATCACTAATCCTGAAGCACTGCTAGCACTAAAAATGGAAAAGAAAATACTTCAGGTATTTTCAGCAGAATATGGTTTCTCCTAGCTCATCACTTCTGTTGGTTTCCAAGCACAAGAGCAATTCTTAAATTCTTCAGAAATTCAGACATGGGGTTAATTCCAGCAGGAGAACATACTGTTCACAAAATAAGACATTACCAGTCAAAATGCTTTGATGATGTAAGAATTGGAGCCTTCTTTGTCCCCAGCCTACTGGCCAGTGCGCTCAGGATCTCAGTGGGACCTGCAGTCTTCTGAAGACATTTATTTTTTTTTCCAAAATATATGATTGTATTCAAAAACACACGAGTGCTCTGCCACACGATTTTCTACTGACCTGCTTTGAGTAGTAGGCATGGTTTATCTTGAGCACTCCAGAGGCCTGCTGGAAGGACTAAAATGCAATTAATTAACTAAAAGAAATATCATGAGTAAAGAACAAGATGTTGAATATTCTTTGCATGTGCATCTAATAGCTTCATAATGTGGGTAATATGAGTATTTAATGTATTTTTTTTTGGGTATTTCATTTTCCCAATTTCTTCACCGGCCTCCAGAAAGCTGATAATTGAGAAACATAATGAGGCCCACATGTTCATCAGCACTACTGAAAGTGCATTTATAACAGGAGAAAGGTGTTACTCTTAAGTGCAGATCAACTGCTACTGGTCACCAGGGTTTTGGAGATGCAACATCAATGGTACAGAGGGACTCAGAATTCAATTTAATGCTTTTGAGCAGCATAGTAACACTTGAACAGTAAGAGAAATAACTGGTGAAACACTCTTGCTCTGTAAAACAAGAGTGTAATCAATAGTGTAATGCACACATATAAATGTATAGGTGCATAGAAACACGTATCTGTGGGCACATGGATCTGGGAAATTCCAATATCAAAGCAAACTAAAAGGGACAGAATAAATTTTGACATGAAACCATTGCACACTTCTTTCTTTGGCTTTGCAGAACCTGGCTTATTATTTCTGCTCTGACTGATTAGTGATAACTCCTTGCCAGATTGCATATGTCAGACCTTCAACCCAGGCTCTTTGATCAGCTTATGATGACATTTTCCTCCTCCCCACCTGCCCTTATGCTTCTGGATATCAGCAAGTCTGTAATATTTTTCTTTTAAATTTGAGTATTTTCACATTGACAGTTTGTTTCTATGTTGCAACAATGGATGTTTTTGCCCCGTTTTTGGCTTTTTGTTTTTTTAATTACTGCCCCTGACTAGCCTAGCCAGCTTGTTTCTAGCAGATTGGTTCCTTATCTTTCAAGAAAGAGGCAATCAAAATTATGCAGAACTTCTCTGTACAAACTGGATTATCATTACACCAAGCTCTAGCTTTCTGTTTTATGAAATATTTCCTTCCATAGCCAATTTACTTCCACAGCCTTTTGCTTTCTTCTCTCCCTCCCTCCCCCTGCCTTCCCAATCTTGTTTGTGGGACAGACAGGCTTGCCGGGGAAAAATAAAATAATCCTGTCCTTCACTGCCCTTTTAAATTAATTCTCTGTTGTCTGCGAATGACTGAAGCAAATAGTACTTACATTAAAATCTGTTGCCCTGTGGATTCTGATGATTTTAGAAATCTGTTCAGTGCACAATCCTGGGAAACCATCATATCATCCTCCTGGGCATCAACCTTTTACAGATTTGTTTACTGTTTTTCATAGAGTGGATGAAGAGAAATCCTTAAAAAGTTTGTGATCTCTTCATTAATACATTTACAACCTTTGGTCTGGGCTACACAGTAATCTGTTCTACTCATATGTTCACAATTTCAGAGACATTTAATGAAATTTCTAAACCAGGAAGCTGATATTACTGCTATGTTGGGGTTTTGTTCAGTTTGGTTTGTTTGTTTGTTTGTTTATTTGTTTTTCATGGAAGCTTTTAGCTCTGTAGAATGTCACCTGGTTTATTAGCTTCTGGTAAATTAACTGCAAATATCTCTGATTTTCAGTCTCTCTTATTCTTTATATATTCTTCCTTTGGTTCCTGAATCTGGTGTGCGAATGTTTGATTTTCATGTATTTTTCAGATTCTTGTCCTTTTAAATTATTTTCAAACTGTACTTCCACACTGCATTTTTTGGATATTTAGTTAAACACTTATTCCAATAGAATTTCACATTGTCTTACCTGAAGCCAGATAGCATGTTTTGGGGTTGTTTGGAGATTTGCTGGTTTGTTTGTTTGGTTTTTGGGGCAGGTCAGTTTGTTGGCTCTTGTGCCCTTACTATCGTTTGTGATGATACTCCATCACTGGACTAAAATAAAATCTTTAAGCAGGCTTAGAATGAAAGCATTTTTGTTGTTGTCTGTCCTCTTGTACTACAGACAAGAAGAGTTATTAAGATTTGCTCTTTTTTCTCTTTGCAAAGAGACACTGGAATGAAGGATTACATTCAGCGTAATATCAATTTCCTGCTTTTTTTGTAACAAGATTAAGGCAAGGGGTGGGGGGAGGCCAATCTACCTACTCCATCTAATGGCTATCTCATACCCATCATTTGTGGAAAAGAACATAACAAGGGGAGCAGCGTTGAGCAGAAAGCAAACTCTGGTGACCGGTATTGTTAGGAAATTGTTTGATTTTTGGAGACCTCCCCCATGAAGAAGACCAAAGACAAATGATTTTTCTCATAATATTAACCTTATGGTATAGGGTATTGCTCTGCCACTCAGTGCTTCACTGATGGAGTATTTCACTTTCATCTTGGTTGTTTACCCCTTCAGTGCTATGGCACAAGATCACGTGCATGACTCCCATGAGTTTTGATTTGCAGGGGCTTGGATGCTGCTCTGTGATGCTGTCCCCTGGTCTGAGCCCTTATGTGTGACCTGGTCACCCGAAAGCAGAGCTACACAGAGAAGCTGACTTGCCCCAAGGTGCCATTTGTACCTCACAAGGAAGCAGAGATGTGGCAGTGGCGATAAGGGTTATCCACATCTTATAAACTATTTCCTTTGGCTGCCTGAGGTGTAAGGTCTGACTGTTATCTCCTGCCTGAATAACTATTTTGGTATGAGTCTTGAAGGTAGAGGGCTTGGAGCCCCTTCTTAAAAGTGTATCATAGCTAGCACCATTTGGTTCTGTCATCTTCGCCTAGCTGCAGCTTTTCAAAAGGCATGACTTTTTGATCACACCAACCAATTGCCAGAAATAAACCAGATCAACGCCTTAGTTATCTGTCCTTAATTAAAATAAAATCCTCAGACCTTGAGTGATTTGAAACATCAATAACAAAGGAGTCAGAAAAGTTAATTACCAAGAAGGGCATGCATAGAGTAAGATGGGAGACAGACTGTGTGCATGTGTATGTATTAGTTTTGGATTTGTTTTTTTCTTTTTCTCCCTACTAGAGGTAATAAAGAGGCCAAGATGAAGTTAAGTAGCAGATAGGATAAGTGAGGAAAAGGGAACTATGGATTTCATCACTGACATTTTAAGATGGAGATCTAGGAAATAGGTAACTGACAAGTTACAAAATGGTAGTATCTCAGTGTAATGTGTTTGATAATTTAAACATATACATTTATAAGTTCTGATCCATAATAAAGTTGGAATATGAAAATATGAAGTTTGGCACTTTCTCTGTGTTAGATTTTCCTCTTGAGGGATTATGTTTTAGAAAGCAACTATAAGTTGTAATTATAATATAAATTTATTATTCTAGTTTCCATACTTTAATTATTTGTACATTACAAAGTAAATGGCTATAATGGAGAATTCTGTATTGAACTCTTGTGTTTTAGGTTTAGTGAACTTTTGTTATGTTTTGTTTTCTATTTTATTGTGGCCATTTATAATTTATCTACTCTATGATAATGCATGAAGATAATCCACTAAAAAAAATATTCTTCTTAATTAAAGACAGATGATTGGATGGATGGATGGATGGATGGATGGATGGATGGATGGATGGATGGATGGATGATGCTTTCTTGCTTCTCAGTGTGATCATCTATCGGATATGTCTGAAATGCAAATGATTTTATCTAAAATACAGCTAAACCTAATTTAACTGATGGAGTTACTAGCTACTCCTAACATCTGTGAAAATGATTTCCCTCCAGACAGTTTTAATGTCAGCTTGCTATTTGGGACTAATTGTGAACATCTGATTATCATCACATATTATGTAGAATAAGAAAGCAAGGACAAGGTATACAAGGTAGGTTGACTTGATAGCCTGAAATTATGTACTCTTCAATTTTGCTTTGTCACTTTCTCTATTCATATATTTACACTTTATATAAATAATCTGTGTCTGTGTTCCCTTTGGCTTGGTGTTCCAGAGAGAAAAAGGGAACATAAAATCTTTGTGTGATACAAATAATTTTCTTTTCCAGAGGAAAGTAACTCAGCTAAAGTGGATAACATTGAAAAGCTGAATTTCTGGAAAGACCATAGTCTCTTGCAAATGGCCCACAGATGTTCTACTTCCATTTAGTATGAAGAGTATAAATGCTTGAGACCGAACTAGAGCAATGGTCTGGTTTTGGGTGTGTGCACATTTGTTCAAGTTTTCACTGAGCTTTGAATCTAGGACCAAGTGGTGGAAATAGGCTGTGTTGGCCATCTAAAAGCGTGATTCCTCATCTAATACGTGTGCAGATTTAGATATGTGATTTATTGATGGTGGAAGAGTGTCCATAGGACTCATTGCTTAATAGCATGAAGTGCCCGTGGAATGGGGCAACCCTCGTTGTGTGTATAGACTGGGGAATGAGATGCTGGAAAGGAAAAGGGACCTGGGAGTCCTGGTTGATAGCAAGTTGGACATAACTCAGCAGTGCCCTGGCAGCCAGGAGGGTCAGTGGTGTCCTGGGGGACATCAGGAACAGCATCGCCAGCCGGGCAAGGGAGGGGATTGTCCCACTCTCCTCTGCACTGGGGCGGCCTCATTTTCAATATTGTATTTTTAGCACCACAGTATAAGATACACATAAAGCTATTAGAGAGCATCCAAGGGAGGGCAACAAAGGAGAGGCTGTACGAGGACTGGATGAGGTCACTTGACATGTTCAGCCTGGAGAAGAGGAGACTGAAAGGAGACCTCATTGCGGTTACAACTTCCTTGTGAGGAGCAGAGGAGGGGCAGGCACTGATCTCTTCCCTGTGCTGACCAGTGGCAGAACCTGAGTGAATGGCCTGAAGTTGTGCCAGCAAAGGTTTAGACTGGATATCAGAAAAAGGTTCCTCACCCAGAGAGTGGCTGAACACTGGAACGGGCTCCCTAGGGAAGTGATTATAGCACCAAGCCTGACAGAGGTCAAGAAGAGTTTGGACAGTGCTCTCAGGCACATGATGTGATTATTGGGGATGGTGCTGTGCAGGGCTAAGAGTTGGACTTGATGATCCTTGTGGGTCCCTTCCAACTCAAAATATTCTATGATTCTATGATTCTTTGATTCTATGATTCTGTGATCAAGAGCATCACCTTATTGACAGTCAAACCACTTTCTGAAATAACTATAATAAATCAAAGTATAAAACCTCTTCTGTGTGTTACTTCTAACATTCTTGTGCTATAAGTGTTGAATTTTATGTGGTTCTGACTTGAAAAGCAATTCTCTGAAAATTACATAACAAGGTTCCATTTTATATCATCTTTTTGCCTCTCATAAGTGCATACTGTACAAGTAAAGCATTATTTTTTTAATGCATCTTTAACTATCTACCAGCATATCTGAGTCTGAGGACTGAGATTCTGACCATGGGTTGTTTATATTACTAAAAGGTTTTCCAGGTGAATCATGTGTTCAGGGCCTTCATATTTAGTTCAGGTCAGAGTTAGCAAGCTATTCTGTTGACTCAGGAATGAAAAGCTCCAGTTTGTGCTGTCTCTGTTAGCTTGGGGGTTTTCATAGGACTAAAGTGTAGTTTTCATTTTCATCTTGGTTGACTACATACTGCACTAGTGCATGTGAAACATAATACTATGCTTCACCTTGGTTCTGCAGTGTTACTTCTTTAACAATTCCCAGCGGAAAGCTGTGGCCTGCCTTACGGCCAGTTTGCTGCCAGAAACTGGGCTGGGATGATTGCAGTTGATTCCTACCTGAAAAAGGCATCAAGCAGCATGAAGCTGTTGGTAGAATGATTGTGCTGGAGGAGTTTAGTAAAGAGACTGCAGGAAATGGTGGGATGATGAGAAAGACAGAGTAAAGACAGATGTCTTTCCAGAATTCACAGGGCTAACTGTGGTGCAGACTTCAGTTTGTTGCTAGAGATGGACTACTTAAGCAGAATGGACCTATTGAGTAAGGACAACTTTCTCACAATCAGATTTAAAGGTATTAAAATCCTGACCTACTACTGATTTCACCAAGAGTTAAATGCTTAAATAACATGTCTTTATTATTTAAATTATTGATATCTTTGCTGTCTTGTGTGTTACTGTTATCTTCATAGGCATCTAAATGGTAGGAAGAGCTGTGCAAATAAAGATACACTGAAAGAGAATATCTTCATTCATTATAAAAATGGCCTTTGGAAAATACATGATGTATTAAAAAAAATTGCTGTCAAGGTAATATGACCTACTACACCCATGCTAGAAAGCAATTTAAACAGAAATTCTGGTTGAATTGCATTTTAATACCAAAGTGAATTTTATTCCTACTTCTCCTGTGCATTTGTCAAGCAGTGATGTACAACCGACAGAGAATGTACTCAATGGCAGAGAATGTACTCAATGGTAGAGAATTTTGTCTTAAGCATCAGTGTCCCAGCTAGAATTCTACGTTTTCCATCAATCTTTGTTTTCAGGTTATTATAGATTATCCATGGTTGTTACAGGGTTCTGTTATTTAATGGCATGTGGTAATTATGACACAATATCTGATGTGACGGTAGGCACATGCATTTGTGTTGTGCATTAAACATCACTACTGCCTGACATTTTAGGTCTCTCAGCATCTGGAATGCAAATGTTGCTACTCAATGTCTTAAATTAATGTGAAGCTATCCTAAGTAGGTGTTCATTTGAATGTCATTACTTTAATTGGTCTGCATAGACTTCTGTCAAAATTATTAAGGCAATTGTAATGTTATGGAGGAGCAATGGGTTGAACGCTCTGCTTGTAACCTGTGACTGTAAATGCATTTCTAAGCAATTTCCAGATACATCATGTTGGAAGTTTACAAAGAAGTGTACTAAGATCGCCAAAGTACCTGAACTATTTTAATACAAATGACCCATAATTAAACCATTGTTAGAAAGAAAAGAAGTGAGGGAATTTTTTTTTTTCACTCATGTGAAGATTAAACTGAATTCTACCCAGTATGTGTGGTAGTATTTGCAAGTTAAAAGGATGTCTTTGATCCCAAATCACAGTTGTTCCAGGAGCATTTCACTCATGTTCTCTTAAAGATTTTTCTCTGTTCCTATAAAACATAAAGTGTTCTCTTCAGCTGGTAAATGGGTTTTTGTTGTTGTTTTAAGAATATGAAAAATGATAGTTTAATTAGAATACAAAATATGAAGAAAGTAATAGAAATACTACTTTGATTTATTGTTAACTGAATAATCTGTCACTTTTACAGCATGCAGTGTACAAGCATGTATAAGAAGCATTTTGTCTCATGCAAATTCTTTGAAGGCACGTGAGTGATGAGTATCAACTCTAAATTGCTTATCTGCCCTATATGTCTTCAATGTGAAAAATACATGGTCGATCCCATTCTTAATGGATACTGTGCTTTTTTTACTCTGTGTTTTACCCATGGACCACTGTGTCAAACTAATACAAATTCAATTTTAGGGCATGTTCCATCTATATGATACAGTCTCCTAAATCCTCAAATTTAAATTTCTACATAAGGCAGGGATTAAGCAGACTGGTTTTGCAGCCTAAGTTTCTGTTTGACCAAGGTAGAGCTGTAGCTTTGGACATGGAAATGAGCTTCAGAGACAATGAAATGAGTCCGAGACACAGGTCTCCAAGAATATAACCATTGGGGTTCCCTGTTGACTTAGCTAAAAGCATCAAGCTATTTAATTCTTTACCAATTCTTTACCATTTGGCACATCTGAAATACAGAATGTATTTAATTTAAAATATTAGACTTTAATATCTAAAATAGTCAGCTGACATCTTACTATGTCATCACTGCATATAAACACAGACTGTAACTGTGATCTTTTCAGTCTGTCTGTTCTGTTGCTGGTAGTCCTTAGTGGCTGTAAAGGAGTTATAATCATGATAAAAATTTGATTAAGGATTTTTTTTGGAAAACTACATGTACTTTTTTTTGATTGCCCATAATGGCTCCAGTGTGTAAACATGTAATTATGGAGTTTTCTTAAATGCTTACTATTTACTCAATAGGCCATGAGGGCTACAGAAGGAGCTCTTTATTGCTTTGCAGATCATTGAACTTATAGACTGCATAATAGCTCCTTTGAAGCCAACATGCGCTGTTTTAATGTGGGTGCTGTGTGGAGTCCACATGCCCACATCACATTTTGAAGAAAGAATAGTCAAATGATCTTCTCTTAATAGAAAAAACAGTTGCTTCACACTATGGGAGACTTGAAATGTTGTTTTGGAGTACAGAAACCCTTACCGATTTAGGCAGATAGGGTTTTTGTTAGGTATTTTGTGATTTTTTTTTTTAGGCTGTATGATGACCCAGTTTGACATTTTTGCAGCTAAATATGACTAACTGAATATAGAGCTTCATGAAAGAAAAGATTTACATGATTTAACATTTCGAATATGAATAAAGCCCTGCAGAGAGACCTTGACAAAGTAGAGGGCTGGGCAATCACCAACCACATGAAGTTAGACAAGGGCAAGTGTCAGATCCTGCACGTGGGATGCGGCCACCCTGGCTATGTGAATGGACTGGGGAATGAGGGACTGGAGAGCAGCTCCATGGAAAGGGACCTGGGGGTCCTGGTCAATGGCAAGTTGAACGAGTCAGCAGTGCCCTGGCAGCCAGGAGGGCCAAGCCTGTCCTGGGGAGCATCAGGCACAGCATCACCAGCTGGGCAAGGGAGGGGATTGTCCTACTCTGCTCTGCACTGGGGCAGCCTCACCTCGAGTGCTGGGGGTAGTTTTGGGAACCACAATATAAAAAAAGACATTGAGCTATTGGAAAGTGTCCAAAGGAGGGCCATGAAGCTGGTGAAGGGTCTGGAGGGGAAGCTGCATGAGGAGTGGCTGAGAACACTTGGTCTGTCCAGCCTACAGAAGAGGAGGCTGAGGGGCGACCAGTATGGTCTTCAACATTCTCGTGAGGGGAAGCAGGGGGACAGGTACCAATTTCTTCAGTCTCGTGACCAGTGACAGGACTTGAGGAAATGGCATGAAGCTGACGTGGGAGAGGTTTAGACTGGATATCAGGAAAAGGTTTTTCACCCAGAGGAGAGTTGCGCACTCAAACAGATTCCCCAGGAAAGCGGTCACAGCACTAGCCTGCCATAGTTCAAGAAGCATTTGGACAATGCTCTCAGGCACATGGTGTCACACTTGGGGTGTCCTGTGCAGAGCCAGGAGTTGGACTGTGATGATCCTTGTGGGTCCCTTTGAGTTCAGCATATTCTATGATTTTATGATGAACTTTAGGAATCTGATGCTATTAGGCTTTGAAGTGCTGGTAAGGGAAAGTTGCCAAGCTGGGGATCAGAAAGGACAGGAATGGTATTGGGAGGGAGTCTGTTTTGCCTGCGGTTACTGGTAATAGTCAACACTCTCTGCCTTCTGTTTAAGTTCCCAGTTTCAGTCCTGGACCTATCACTGAGGTGCCTGACATGCAAACCACTTAGGGCCATGTTCTTAATAAGCCTCTTTCACCTCTTTCCAGGCCAGAGGTGAACAGGGAGAGGGCAGGACCAATTTTCTGCATTGATGGGAGAGAGAAATGCTGTGTAGATATGCAGAAAAAGCAGGGCATTGAGAAGAAGGATGATGTTTGAAGCACTTGCCAAAGTGGATGGTGAATCTAGCTGGCAGTCCATGGTAGGGAAGAAAAGTATCTGGCAGTTGGTGTGGAGATGAGAATGGGAGAAATTATATGCCTTGTTAGTTCTTCAGAAGTCATAGTATGGTTATTTCTGTGTTCTAAAAGCTGGCACCAAATAGAAGTTAGTTTAAAGAAGTTATTTCTCCCGTAAAAAGGGGAGAAAATGCACAATATTGTGAAGACCTCAGCAGTGCTCCTGAGCAGTGTGGGAGCAGAAGATCAAAGCTTCCATTTTCATAGATTCATTTAACTTCTCTAATATTTAATTAGCTACATCCAGATGCATGAGAAATTATGTCTGAAGAGTAAAAGTGATAAAAATTCTGAGTCTGACAAGACTAATGAGCTAAAAACCAGCATATATTCTGGTGACTGAGAAGAGGGTATTGTTCTGTTCTTTAATAAGAACTTATGTCTACCAAGTGCCTGAAAGCAAAATCAAACTCCTTCACAAACCAAATCTTCCTGCACAGGAAAAGAGATGGGTCATTTCAATAAGTGTATTCTAAATACCTGAATTTCATGTGCAAGTTTAAAGAAATGTGTTTCTCACAAATGAAGAATGGATGAGTTTGGAGAGTAACTGTGCCTAAATAAGAAAGCCAGCATTCAAGTTGGAGAATTTAATTAAGAGTTCCTAAACTGCAACAATCTGTTAACATATTTGAGATGAGTGTGTTGCAGATGAAGAGTTTGCTGTAATTTCAGCATGGATGTCAAAGTTAGATACAGCACCATCAATTGGGAATAACAGCACTGTCAGACTTTATGTATGTCTTTCATTTTGTTTTTACGATGTAGTGTAATGATGTTTCGTTAGCTGACTAATTTGTTGATATTCCACTGTATACAAAAGGGCCATTAGATGCACCAGCATAAAAACCCTTTTCTATCAGTCATTCACAGTAGAGTTTATTAAAAGGCAACATTGTAAATATCTGATGGGTTCCTAATCCAGTTTGTAGGTTGTTACTAGTGGCCGTAATGGGCATTGACTTGGTAGAGATGAATAATGTCCTGTCTCTTCTGAGGCCTTGAACAGGCTTTTCCAGAACCATCAAATAAGCCACAGACTGCACTGATTTTACCTTTATTGGAATTGTTGCCTTTATTGAAAGACCTTTACAGTCTAGAGCTTTACAGAATTACCCTCTTTAAAAAGATGTAACATAATCATCTATGCAAGAAAAAAATGTAAAGAAAATTAGTAAAAGAAGACAGTTCTTCCTATATTCAGCTTGGAAGTTTTTTCCCCCTAAAATGAACTGAAAGTCACTGAAAGTTAAAGAGGTAAAAATCATTATATTTCAGTTACCAGAATTCTAACTCCATATTTCATAGGGACAGGTGGGTAGACAAATTCATGTCTTTCAAGAGGATACCTTCATTCTGAAGAGCATTGTTACAAAGATTTTGTGAAGAGAGGATGGAGAAAAAACAAAATATCTCTTTCCTTAGGAAGTGGCATGTGAAATAGGGATGCATATTTAAAGATGACCCATCAAAATAAAATTACTTACAGATGCAATGGAGGATGAAAAAGCAAATTGTTCTTTGGAAGTGTCTGTCCAGTTCAGACTTCTGTTTTACATTGAAATGAATCATCCACAGGATAAACCTATTTGTTTCAACTCACCATAGGCAGCATGGAGTCTCTAGTTCAGATGTAACCAAATTGTTTATAGAGTTTTGAAGTCAGATGACACAGATCTCACCATGACTTTGTTAACTATGAAAGCCCTTGTGCGTCACTTTCATTCATTGTATGTTGAATGTATTGCTCATAAATCTCCGTAATCTTGTGCACAGCAACTTTTAGAAGTTAATTCTATTGCTGTTTGTAAGGCAAACAAAGAAAGTCATTGTGAGTTCAGTATGAAGCCTACTGTGTCAAAGTAAGCAACATTTCAAAATGCCTCTCAGTAGAACACACATCAGTAAAAAGTGCATGGATAACTTTTCATCGTAGCAATGTACATTTTGCTAATCTTTTGTTTATTCCAACACTGATTATTCCTTCAACTGCATGGATAAAATCATACTCTGTACCCCATCTACCAACTCTGTTAATCCCCTATTGTTTTGTAAACACCTCTAATAAAAGAGATGGAGTTGTATTTCCAGTATCACTTAAATCAGTCCCTCTTTAGAATGGCTGTCTAAGGTTTCTCTATTAAAAAATACAACAAAAAATAATATGTGCAGGAAGCTCACATTCAAAGTCCTCCGGCTGCAGCTAGTTTCAAAATACTTTTGTTTGTGTACTCCTGTATCATATGAAAACACGAATATGATCTCTAAATTCTTCAGCTATGAAGTTTTGTGTTGGTTAGTTAGCAACAGAAGAAACATGCGGGTCACAGAGCAGCAGTGGTTTCACCAGGTAGGACCGACCAAAAAAGTCCTGCCCTTCTTTATTTACCTATTTCTATAGGTTTCTAAGGACGGTCAAAGATTGGTGAAAGGGGTTAACACCCCTGAAGGTTTACAGGACAAAGACATGGTCAATCATCTTTCTCCACCCCAGGGAAAGGAATGAAAAACAATTCCACAAGTGCAAAACAATCCTGGCTGGTTAAGGAAAACAAGGACCATGTTTACAGAAAAAGCATGGGAAACTACAGCTACAGTGTTACAACTTATGGGGCCCTGTAAAACCAGGGCGACAGTTTTGTGTTATTTTACTAAAAGAATATTTTTTTGCAGAGGGAAAAAACTTCTCTTAGACATAATCTTTGCTATCTACAGCTTTAGAAGCAGACAGGTGAAACACCCTTTGCAGTGCACTCCTTAAAATAATGTGATGGGGAAGGTTCATCGATCAGGGAACGCGGGTGGGCTGGAAAGTGCCAGGTCATTGGACAGCACCTGAAGGAGAGCTGGGGCTGGAGCTCTCCTTGGAACAGGTGGTCATCTTAGGCCACAGGGCACCACAGAAAAATGCTGGAGATGTGTAGGTAGAGCTGCACGTGTTAAGAGTGTGAATCATTGAGTCAGATAGACTGACTGTCTGGTGGGGAGAAGGACAGTTGTTAAGCATTCCAAATGGTCAGAGCTGTGTAAGCTGCAGACATTACTGACATTCCTGCTTCCTCTTCATAATTTCCCCTTCCTCCATTCTGTTTCTCTTCATCCATTCCTCTCCTACTATAGTCAAGTGGAGAATGGATTGGAAGAAGTAGTTGAGGAGGGTCAGTCAGTTCACAGTGAGTCGAGGTTCAGCATCACAATGAGTCACTACATTTTATACAAGTGAAGTCTGAAGAACTATTCTTCTTTGGCTGTGCACAAAGATTCACTGAGGTGATTCTGTTTCCGTTTCTGCCACATGCCCAAACTTGTGGACTTATACAGAGTCGCTTGTGTTCATTCTTATTTTACTTTAAGAATTACTGATCATTACTTTATTCTTTCTCTGATTCATCCTTGCCTTTCCAGACCTATTGATTTTGAAAATGGCAGCATGCTACTGAGCTCCAGCCATACATCAGATTTGTTTCTCCCTGTTCATGAATTACAATCCTATGACTCACCCAGAGCTGCCAAGAAGATAATTGGATCAAGTCACCATTAGCTTCTGGAATATAATTCTCATCAGCACATATTGACAGTTTTATGAACTTACTTAAAATGCAAGACATAGAAATCTGAACCTGTTCACAAAATAGTGAGATTAAACCCAGTCCCCAATAAATTTAAAAAAAAAATTAATTAGCATCTTCACATACTTTGAGAATCTTGTAGAAAATAACATGGAGTATGGATTGGTTTAAAAGGAGAAAGAACTGGGCTTCCAGTCACATTTGGAAGGCATTTTGGAATTGGATACCATTAATGGTATCAGTGTGTCTCAGGATCACCTGAAAATGTAACAATGCAGTTTTCTACACTGGGGACAAAATAGGGACAAAACATTGTACAAAGAGTTAATCCCTTCTCTTAGTACTAGGCTAGGAATGAAAAAGGGAGATATTTGCAAAATGTTACTTTGCAAACCAGACTACCTGAGTGAATGGTTGTGAATTTCCTGCAATGTGTCCAGCAGCACTGACTAGCATATAAGTTGTGGATTAGGAGTGCCGGCAATAAATCTGTACAGACCTTTTCTGTCAAAATGGTTTTTCAGAAAAAAGCCCTTTTTTCTGACAAGAAAACTTTGTCAGAATTACCTTTTTGGTGAAATTTGTAGAGTGAACTATATACAAGCACCCACGCTGTCTTACGAAGATACATCTTTCTGGGGTAGCTTGTGCTGTAACACTTTCATAGGAGATGAAACTCAGGTTAGTGTCTCTGCTGTGCTTAATTTAAAGCTTGGACTCACAGGTGTCAAGAAGGTGTGCAGGTCTCAAGACTATTTTCTGCTCAGTATTTTTGCCTTAGCTTATTTTAAGATTTTGGGTTAGTTCCCATGCTGAATGTAGAAAGATTTTGAAACCTTGATATTTTTGTGGAGTAAAGCTCTGCTTCTCTCTCATTCTATATTTGCCAGCTGGTGTACAGCAGAGTGATCCCAAAGCCGTACATGCAATTTGCCAGTTGAAAAGACAGATTTCAGTAGTCCTTCCCTTCTCCTGTGCCGCCTGGAACCTAGGGACAGCACAGTATCTGCCAACACTGTTGTTAATACTTGTAAAGAGGCATACAATTTGTTAATTGTGTTTTGAGATTGTATGAGACTAGTTGTAAATACTACTGAAGTGAAGACAATTATTATTGAAAAAAAGATCAAGGTGTGGTGACATCATTCAATTTGACAGGGGAACAGCAATTCGCTTTTGAGCAATGTACATAGAATGGTTTTAACTTCTTGGCTATGGGAGGTGACAGTTCAGTTCTGTACATGGTACATTGGGGCATGGGAAAACTTGAAAAGGTTGCTTAATTTATTGGCATGCTTTAACAAGCTTGTCAGGAAACTCCAAAGCTTGGAGTAGGGAAAAGTTGCCAAATAGTGAACTTTCAGCATAAAAACTTGCACAATGTTGCTGAGCAGCACATAGAGCCCTATCTTCAGATTTTCCATCTGAGAAATTTGTAAATATTCTGGTGCAGTCACAGTTATTTTGTTGAGGTTTGTTTTTTAGTTCTTTTCTAAAAGTGATCTGTGAAAACAGGGTAGAAAAGTTAAATGTTGTGGCCTTAATCTTCCACTATCAATAAGTAGAAATGGAACTATTACAATTAACAAGCAACATAAATTTACCACTAATGTGCATTCTGGTCTACATTTTCTTACCAAAATTCCTGTCATTAAACTGGAATGAGTTTTGTCCTTATACTGTTTCATGTAGGACTTGAGTGAGTCATAAGCTTTGTACTGATTCTCTGCAATATTTGCTTTTGCCTCCAACAGAGAACAGAGCACAAGTTAGATGATAGATAGATAGATAGAAGACCTAAACAGGAGTATGTGGAAATGCTATTTTATAAGTTTTATGTTGGCTTCTTAGTATCTAGGTTGGCGGAGATCAGATTATCATATGTGCAAGGCATCTAGGGAAGGAACTGGTTGACCTCTGACTGATCATGCCAGAATGTATTTCTTTATGATCCTTTATTCAGTTTCATCTTGTCTGTTTTCTCTGTCTTTGTTATATCTGCAATAGAATTTATGAAGAAGTCAACAACTTTTTACTTTTTTTTCCCCTCTTTTTATGTTTGGCACATTCAATCATGAATCTTTTTAAAATAAAAACAAATTATCTTATTATTCCAGTGAAAGATGAAAATTTCTATTCTCACCTTCAATTTTAAAGTTTACATTCCTTTTGCTTTGTAGATCTCTTATCCTTTCAAATCTTTCAGAATTTGACAATAAAACATTTACCTGCAGAGAAAGGAAAAAACCCAAGCTCCCAAAACTTCAAGAAAACTTTACAGAAGGTTCAATTAACATGACCCAAGCTCTCCTTTAATAGGCTGCAGTTAATCCACCCTGTCCAAAAGACGTTAGTGTGCCCAGTGTCTGGAAACACCATCTTCTGCTTTTGGGAAGGTTGTTGTACCAATCATTAAGCATTTTCTACTGAAAGCAAAGCATCATGATTTAAAATCTCATAGTCTGAACATGCTGCCAGTAGTCATAGTAGGATTTCGCCGTCTTCCTCAGCTATCCATCTCTGTAATTAGGACTGGGTTTTAAAACTAAATGATTGGGTTTGACATTTGTATCAAATGACAGGAGCTATAAGGTCAAATAGCTTTATCCTGCCAGGAAACATTGTATCAAAACCAGTAGACAGCCATCAAAGCGCCAGTTAAACTGCTCAAATGGGTATTCAGGTGAAATTCTTGAGCCACATAAAATCACATCTGATGACTGCTGAGCTTAACACTGCTGTGGGAATTATGGCACAAGCCTCAGCAAGAAGGTCAGGTGGGCACTAGTACAGCAGCCCCTGGGTCAGAGGCGAAGAGATGTGTTGAAGAAGGATCTCTCTGGAACAAAAACAGACTTCTGAAAAAACACAGGATTATGTGTCCAAACAGATGATGGCTCTTATAGAAGACACAGCTGGGACAAAGCCTGTGCCTCATTACTGATACTGAATATCCTATAAGAAAATGCTGCTCTGTTAAAAGATAATTAGGAGCAAACATTTTAAACTGCTGTATTACTCAGAGCTAAAATGATCTAATGAGATATCAGATATATTATGCAAGGAGTTTAATAAAAATCTCATAACAATTTGTGTAACTTGGCAAGAGAATTTTTCCCAAATGGAAGGAAAGATTATCCTCTAATCAATATTAAAAAAAAATAAAATTGAAATAAATGCAGGATATATTCAGGAACTGTACAGCGTATCTTAATAGACTATTACAACGAAGAGGTTATATGTCATATACTTAGAGTAGTTACATCTAGGCCATCAAAGGAATGCCTTTCTAGCTCACATTTCAGAGATCTTCATCTGCTGTGGGTAAAACCTGACTAATATTGTGCATTGCTCTAAGCAAAAGATGGACTAATGACTTTAAGCTGGAAGAGCATAGATTTAGGTAGGATTTTAGAAAGAAATTCTTGACTGTGATGGGGGTGAGGCAGTTGTGAGGGGGAGTTGCTCAGAGATGTAGTGGATGCCCATCCTGGAAGTGCTCAAGGCCAGGCTGGATGGGGCTCTGAGCATCCTGGACAAGTAGCAGGTCTCCCTACCTGTGGCAGGGGAGTTGAAATTAGACTATCTTTGAAGTCTCTTCTAAACCACACCTTTCTATGGGTCTGTGGTACTATGATTCTATGACTTAGGGTCTTTTCTGGGGAATACTAAAACCGGAATGAGTTATTAATTTGAAAACAGGCCACAAAGGCATTTCCTCTAGGAAAATAAGATGGTGAAAATTCTCGCCTTGTGAAGATGTCAAAGGTGAATTTGATATATAGAGTGAGCTGCTTCTGATTCCCAAAAATACTGGTCGTTCTCTTAAGAGATTGTACCCTATATTTGAAGAGTGATTTTATACCACCAAGGAATTAAAAAAGGGGCAAATCCATGAACCATACAGAGAACACTAAAATGGCATTATTCATTAAGATTGTATTTCCTTTTCTTTTTACATATTTCTAATAATTGCTTTGAATTTATTTTTTAAGAGCTCAATAAATTGCATATAACCCACCTACACCTTAATGACATAAAAATACAACAAACATAACATGATAGAAATTCATCATGTTAATGTCTCTCATCATATTGTCTAAACACAGCAGCAATATAAGAGATAAAGTTAAGGTACGTTAAATATTGAATGGTCAACAGATATTGCATGTGTATGCCAAACAACATATATTTTCCACTGTTTGTGATATATATATATTAGTGCATGCTGTTGAAATATTTGTAAAAGTTCCAATACACTTTTGTCAGATTAAAAACTTTACTGTGTGGACTTTACACTGGGAATTTTGTTGCATTAAGAAGAAAAAAGGTGATCCAGTTGGTATTTCAGCAGGAGCTGAGGAAATGGGCGTAAAATATCAAGCATACAATCAAAGTGTTAAAGGGTACCTGTGTAGTCAGTAACTCTTCCTGATACCTTCCTGTCAGGTAAAAATGATTCAGAAATGCTGATTATTTTTTCCAGTTTTGAAGTAATTTTTTTTGTTCAATTATCCTGTCCATTACACTAACACAGAGTGTCACTTACGTTTCTTGGTTAATTACTGTTTCAGAATGGGCAAGTGTTTAGCATGAAATATATGCTTGATCCAGAGAGGTGATTTAGCAATAAATGTAATTTTTTTTTTTTCAGTGACAGAACAATAGGTATCTTGCAAAAGCTACTGTGATAAATACTTTCTATGGTCTTTCCAGATATGCCCCTTCTTTCAATTTTTGGAAATCTTTTTCAGGACTGATTTAAACAACGCTCTAACTACCAAGCAGAACTGGCTCAATTGAGAGCTCCCAGAGCTGTCTTTGAGTCTGTATTTTCTCTGCAAAATACTGTGCTTGAAATCCCTACAGATGCTTTAATTTTTATCCTACTGAAGCAAACAGGAATGATATATTCTGGTTTTCAAGACAAATCAGCAGAATATCTCTGCAGCTCCATACAGACACCTGAGATTATCTCATGGTTTTCTAATACTTACAGCAGGATAGAACTAATTTTTGATCAGCATTGCACTGGACGTAGATACATGCAGATGTAGAAACAGAAGTCACTCCACAGCAGTACACTGCTATAAATATGTAAGAAAGCTGCATTTTTGCCATGCCCATCTTGACTGTTTTCATAGCTGTCAATGTCTCTTCCTTTTCTTCCCCCCAGTAACTTCCCTTAGATTCATGCACAGAAATCAATCTCTACTGTTGTTCTCTCCACATCTACATTCAACTGTTTGTGCATATGTGAATTTGAGAGTTTGACTTTCATAAAATTCTGCTAGTAATGTGCATTAGCAATCCATTAACCTTAATAATTTGTTTAGCCTAACATGGGTTTCCATTAGCACCCTTATGGAAACTAAAATGGAAAAATGATTTGCTCATGAAAGACAGAAAAGGAAAGATTCAGAGAGATGAGTTCTTTCGTGATCTGTACATCTTTCTGATCAGCCAGCTGGAAAGGCATGGCCATGGGAAAAGTTAAGATCACAGACTACTCATGCTATTTTCCCACAAGACTCTGTAGGTATTTCATTCTTTGATTCCAAAATGATTTTTTGTAGATCCTCATGACATGAGGACATTATTAGTAACACGTCAGTCACTAGTTTAATTCTCTATATTCTTTCATAGTTAATCAGCAAGTAAGTTATGATGGTTGAAGGTGAATCAAAAATTTCCTGGAAGATAAGAATTTACCAGTCTTTCAAAGGGCTTGGAAATTTTTGCCTTTTCATTCTCAGATGGTGCTTTTTTCCATTTATTTCATAAGAATTTTAAGTTTCTTTTCTGTATTCTTACTACTGTTATCTTTTTCTGTGCAGTTTGTAACTCTCCATGATATTGCACACTATTTGTAAGGAGAAAGATTGCAAGGCTGTAATGTGATATTGTCAAAGATCTACTGGCACTAGTGCTTTCCCCTCCTTTAAGTCATTGCAAATTTTTTCTCTCATTTGGCTTTCATTAATGTTCTTAACATCTCTACTGTAGCCTACAACTAGGAGTCAAGAAAATTGCACTCTAGGTCAGGGTGTACCATGGGCCTTGTGATTGACTGTATTATCTAATGCCCTGTATGGCTGTTTATGAATCTCTGAGAAAAAGAAATAATTTTTGCCCAAATTTAGTTAATAACTAGTGATTTTCAGTCACTTTGTTGAATATATTATTCTCTGTGTAAGAAGAAACATGTCGTGTAAGAAGATGACATTTTATAGAATCCTGAGTAAATACATTATATTAAAAAAAATCAGGAAATGTACACAACTTAGTAAATGGTTTATTTTATCTCACTTCTCTAACTTTGATTTTTTCCTCTTCAGTGAGGGTAGATTAGGGAAATGATGTAGTCAATTCTGGTATGGCTTCAAAGAGTAATACCAAACATTAGAGTCATTGATAAAAATGTCTGGAAAGGGATTGCTGCTTTTCTAAAAGAAATAGAAGTAGATTATTCTTGGTCATTAGGATTTAGTTACAAGGAGAGAGTACTATGTAGGTAGCAGTGATAGAAACCTTGTCATCTATCTGTGGGTTGGTCTGGGTGTGTTTTTTTGTGTTGTGGGTTTGGATATCTTTCCCTCCTTGGGATTTTTTAATGCATATTTTATGAAATTGATAGCATAATCTAACATACTTCAAATTAATAGCATAAGTTAACATACATCCTTGACTTTATCTCTGGGGGAAGGTGGAACTCACTGAAAATATTACATAGACAATGCTGAAATAAAGCAGCTGACACTGGCAGAAACAAAAGCAATCTTTTCTTTTTTTTTTCCACGTGAAATTGCTGGTACTGAAATAACATTTCAACAATAAAACATAAAAGTGATACACAGTGGGAGATCATTAAAAAGTATCCTGTCACTTGAATCAGACCATGTATTGTAATGCAGATTATATTGATTTGCTGCAAGTTTCACATTAAAACTAAACTTTCCCTCAACTGAGTACAAGTACTAAAACTCTTTGAATTATAGTGGCAAGCAGCAGGGTAGTTGGTACAACGTCTCTCTTACCAAAACTTGAGATCATACAGATATTAGCAGGAGGTTTTCAGACTTCCTTCTGAAAGCTCAATAAATTATTAACCAAGTCTATTCCTACTATTTGCACTACTGCTGCTGGATAGTTTTTTTAAAAAGAACAGTGAGGTGCTGTGCCTTTATTTTTGTTGTAAAGTAGAATATTATTCATGTTGTTATTTTCAAAGATTGAGAAATATTATCTCAGGTAGAGACAAGACACCCTTTCCCAAGATCTAAATTCAAATCTTCCATGTTACGGTTCCCTGCGATTACCAAGGCTGTAAGAACATTCCTTGTTGCTTTTTGAAAATGTCCTAACTTCATCAGCTTTCTCTTTGGTAGATACTGGATCCCACAGCCTTGAAGGATATGAGCAAGAGTAGGAAAAGCCATTACAGAAGGCATGTTAAGACTGTAGATGAAGCTGCTGGAAATATTCTCTCAAATAATCTGCTGTGACATTTGAAAGTACCAAGTGAATAATGAAGTTTTCAAAGTTAGTCTGATTGGTCTGAGTCATTCAAAATAGAGGTGCTGTGATGCCTCATTTATGAACTGATCTCGTGGAAGCACAGCCCATCCCTTTTATCATGAGTCAGAAAAGGTTTTGGAAACATGTACAGTGGTTAATGTCCTGCTTTGGGGAGCTGAGGGACAAATAACTAAATAAATCTACTTCTGCAAAAGGCAAGTAGCAAGAAATCATGATAATTCAGTTACATTAGGGTTTCTTTAGGTTGCTCTACTAGTATATAGGAACATGATGATCACATAAATAATCTCTGTGTGCAAGAAGTAGCCTTGAGCCAGAGCAGAGAGTGTAGTACTGTGTGAGGCTGCTTATAGCCCCTAAAGTATGAGATACATCAAAGGCTGAGCTTAGGGAAGCAGAGACAATGAAAGAGAGAATGAATCAAGGGCTGTACTGAGCACCACTTTGGCAGCCTTTGGCAAGGAGAGGTCACTTGTTGAGGTCCACAGGAAGCAGAACTTCAGGCAGAGCAGCCACAACCCCCACTGACTTTTGCTGCTGAGGACACAATCTCAGCCTATGTGAGAGTGCTGGAGTACAAAGTATTGGTGATTCAATGCTCATCTTGTCTTGTGAGCTCTTCCTCTGTCACAAAAATCACACATCTGAGAGCTGGGACCAGGAAATGGTATAAGACCAGAATTGTTCAGTAGCTAGTGGTGATACCTTTGAGGATCATCCACCACCACTAAATACTGTACATTTTCATCAGTTATCAAAGAAACTCCATTTAGTTCCTGCTTTGCCTTGATATATCATTTCAGATCTGTCAGATTCTGTTTCACATTATATCGGGCTTTGATAATATTATTTCACCATTACTTTCCCCGACTTTTCAACTAAAGAAAAGGAATGTGTTGTGATTTCGTTTTTTAGCTTGATTTCATACTCTAGGGCAGGCTTGCTGTGTATTCATGTATTCTTGCTGTTGCCGAGTTTAACCCTAATAGAAGAACAGCCTTTCAGGCTGCGTGTCCCTATAAGAGAAGAGATACAACCTGAATAACTGCTTTCTTTCCCTAGCATTACTTTGTCAGCATACTTACCTTCCATCTCAAGGAGCCCTATTTAATCACAGTGAATAGTTCTTTCCCAAAGATTTGTTTCATCTTGGGGAATTTTGCTGTGCCTTGTGCTTGCGCAATTTTGTTGTGATGGTACAAAGTTGTAGAGGTGGGATTTTTCTTGTGGTATTTTCTTTATTGGGTTTCGAACCCAGTCTGCTATCTTCTGTCAAATAAACTTATGTATAGGGGACATGGTGCAGGCAGTTCAAATCATACTACAGCCTTAAGTACCAATTTCTGTCAGTCCCTGTCAAAATTCTACCTTTTGTGATTTTGGAAGGATTTCTTATACTAAAAATGTAGCTGAGCTCTACCCCCACATTGCACCAAATCTTGAGCTGAATGTGTGTTGCTTTATACTTACATGGTGATTTTGCATAATTTTGTGGATTTCTAAAGAGAAGGAGGGGAGATGTCTGACCAGGTTCAAGTCTGACAGCCTTTCAGCATTGCTAAATTACTGATATTTCAGTGCAGGTTACTGAACAGAAACTGAAAGACAGTTCAAAAGGATTACAGGAAATGCAAAATCTAAATTGCAGACCTTAAGGTAATAGGTTTGTTCTTTACTGGTGTAGATTTTTGTGACTATAATGACATTCATGAGGTTACATATTTTATAAATCTTTTCACCTGAAGAGCCTTTCCTTATAGATTATGCAGAACAAAGAAGAGAGAATTAGTAAAAATAAATTTAAAAATAAAATTATTTTTATATTTATTTTTTATTTAAAAATTAAATTTTTGACTTCTCGTATGTGATATTCAGTGTCTCTGTTTGTTTCACTTTGGTTTTATTTTATCTGATGTTCAGAATTGCTAAATAAATGTTGTAGCTCTCGCCTGTTTTTAGTACATTGGTGTCTTTTCCAAATGTTAGATTTTCAGCACACTATGGGATCATGCCAAATGTAATCGTTGCCTTTTTCAGTGTTAAGATCCCAGATTTGAATTAATTGCTGTTATGTTATTTATTTCTGTCTTTTAGAAGCATTAGTAATACATTTATATCTTGTCATAGCACTTCTGGAGTAGAGCTAAATTAATGGCAAGTTTGTGGAAGAGAGCTAACTGGCAAGAGATCGAGCTGGCAGGAGAAACCACTGACGGTATCAGTCTGAGCTACTGCTCAGGGTGGACTGTTCGGTGTGGAGCTCATACACAGCAGACTTAGACGTGCCAGCAGCACAAATGACATTAGGGGGTTTTGTTCAGTAATTCTTTGATGTTCAAAAAGGGCAGCTTGGTCTGTACAGTTACAAGTTATAAATTAATTTTTTAATCAATGTAATCTGTTTTGAGCTCTCACCCCTGATAGCACTGAACGGCATTGAGAAAGAAGCTCGCATTTCAGATTCAGGTTTCCTGGAACATATTTCTATCAGCTGGGGTCACACTTTCTTCCTTTGCAGACATGTAAATGGAGATTCTTTTCACCCACCAAGTTCTAAAAGCTAATCATCTCATCCCAAGAGGCTCACTCACTTTTACCCAGTGGAGAGAAGCAGCTACATCAAGCAATGGCAAACATCTGACGTCCTTATGATGAAGTGAAACACATTTCATATGTGCCTATTTCTCTCATTGGTTAGAGAAGATTAACTAGACTAGAGCTCAGCTAGCTAACCTATTACTGTTTAATTTAGGCAGAATCATTATATTCTTGATCCCTACTTCCAAGTTCATAATTTGTCACTGAAGGTTTTTAGAAGATGAACCAAATTGCAGGAATACTTGTCAAAAAAAAATGAAAAAACATTTGACTAGGAATTGAAAAACATTTCCTTAGCTGCAGGTTAGTTAGGCCCACCATTTGAACTCTTCCATAAACATATATGATTAAGTTGTGGAAGCAGTGCTTGACCAACAGTGTTCTTGAAATTGCAAGAACTTCACTATGTTACTGTAAGATCATGTTTCTAAAGTGAGAGAACTGAAAGGAAGTGTTAAAGGAAAACCAAGAACTTAATGTGAGTTAGCTGCTGGGACACCTTAGATTCAAAAGAGATACAGAGATCCTGTGTAGGCTGGAAATATACCCAATAAGAAAGAAGGATGAGAACCATCATGCATGATATATCTCTCTTATTAATGACCCTTTAATAAAAGATTCTGGAAGAGATTTTGTAGTTATTTTATTCTTTCAGGGAGCTAACTGTCAAAGCATGTGAAGAGAGAAAGCTTTATCAAAAGATTCATCACCAAACAGTAGTTCTGCTCGTGTGATGTCCTCTAAAATATTTCTAATAAATAAAGTGAAGTATACAACTTCACAGCTAAGGGTGGAGGCACTAAAGCTGCTTTCTACTGAGGAAGCCTGTACTGAGAAAGAAATTAGCTTGTTGTAGATATTTGTACATATTTTTGAAAAGGTAGAGGTATGGTAAGTGTGAAAGTCACAGTACCTTTCCTAAATTATTCTGACAGTTAAAAATGATGGACCCTAAGAAATCCAAGCTTGCTTATTTGTTCACCAGCTAAGCTTAAGATGTTCTTTTACTTGGGAGTCATAAAACAATCTGCACATTGATAAATGGGTAGCATGTTTTCACAGTTGCTTTCTATAAATAAACAAGCGAAGTCACATTAAAATATGGCAATAGCAGCACCAAAGTTTTACAATTACTTATTTTTTCGCGTTCCATAGCTCTTTCAGTAATTGCATGCCACATTGCTTAGTTTTTTGGAGAGGGAAATCTTTGTTTCTTTTATATCTTAAGAAGACAGTGTATTTGATATTGCATCGGTACTGTAAAGTTGTCTTTCTAGCATTAACCCAAGGAAGCTTTCCTACTTATGTCATATTGGAGTTAGTTCTTCAGCTTTTTTCCATGTAGAATATGCTTTTAATGTTGCCAGAAACCCAACTGCAAAAATGTCCTCACCTTCAATTCCAAAAAGAAAAGTTTCTTTACACAAGAAAGAAAATTTGAAAAAAACCCAAACCCCAAAACAATCTACACACAAAGAACAAACCTAAAACATCAACTGAGCAAAAACATAGAAAGGCATTGATTTTTAAAAGATTTTCATATCGTAACCTCTGGATTGTTTGTCAAGAGACTGGCATGTTCTACAGGGGATTTCAGTAGGCAGCCACAACCAAAAATTTAGTTGACAGCCAAAGAATCAATGTTGTCAACTTCATTTGTGTTTAAAACGAGTTGATATAGAAGATATCTGTGCAAGCTTAGGGAGTTCTACAACTTCCCTTGTTTATATCTACCATGCAAATACTTTGTAGTTCATCTTCCTTGTCTTGCCAGTGTTGTAATACTGGTGTCAGTAGCAAGGTCAACTAGAATTGAAAGTTCAGCAGAAAAATGTGGAAATAAAAGTGTAAGAATTCTTGCCTAGCAAAGCTATCCAGCATAAGCACATTGGCAAGCTCTGTATGACATGAGTTGGGATGAAGCTTCATGCAAGGCTGAAGTATGTCTTGTTTGGTGAGTGACAGTAGTGCTTTATCGTCTCAGTTACTGAAAGTGTTTTGAAGTGCAGCCCTATTAATAAAAGCAGTGTTAATGTTTTGTGACAAATTTGGAGTTGATTAAATGTTTATTTACTTTCCAGGACACACAAAGAAGCTGTGTAAGTAAGTGGCTATTATTTATCCCAAAGGTCTCAAAAGGTACAGCAATCACAGGAAAGCAAAAAACAGGAAAATGCTAGATGAAAAAGGCAGAGGCAGTTTCAGCCTTCCTCTAGTATTTCCTATCCTTCCTTATGATTCTCCGTTGCTTTCTTTTTTTAACCTCTTTTCAGTTTTCCAGTGATATCTTTATACTCATACCTGGTAATTTCTAGCAATATTTCCTCATTCTTTTGCTTTCAATATGCCCTATTTCACTGCAGACAGTACAGATTGATTAGTTTTGGGAGCTTCAAGCATGACAAATGGCAGATTTTAAACTCTATCATTGAACTGCCTCCTTTGTGAGGTACATCACCTATAAAAGAGCTAAAGAATATATGAGAGGGTACTGATTATTATTATTATTTATTCACTTGGTTTACTATTTCATAGGCACTCTTCTGTGCCATTCAGAAAGCAGCTGTCAGACTAAATAAAAATACATGATAAGGAAGCCCTCATCTTTTTAATTGATATTAATCTAGTTGCATCCAGCCATAAAATGCTCACCATTGAAGATGCGGCAAATAATGTGACTGCAATTAGTTAGCAATTCAATGTGCCTTTCAGAAAACAGTCTCCAAACCTTCCTGGAAATAACACCCTTCTGCCAAAATGATTTTTTTTTTTGAGACATATGAAACCACTAGGTTCTAGAGTCTCTTCAGATCTGTTTTCTGAAAAATTTTATGCTCTTTCTGAAGTTAATGCAGAAGCCTTGGTAGGTGAGGTAATGGATGCTGTTTTTAAAGGGAAATAAATAAATAGCATATAGATAAATATCCTAGCATATAGAAACTCTTCTGAAAACATTACTGAGTGGAATGTTTATACCCTTTGTTTTTATCTTTTGCCAGTCTGACAAATGGATTGTCCTGAAGAGTGGTCTGTAGAACTAAGTAACTTGTTTCACATTATCTTAAAGGTAATGTTACCATGATTGAGAGGTAGCCTTCTGTTTGTGTTTCTATTTGTGGGGTGGGTTTTTTTTGTTTTTGGTTTTTGTTTGTTTGTTTTGTATTTTGTGATAAAAAGGAACATTTTATAACAATTATTCACTAAATTTTAAGCCACAAATGGTAATCAGGCCATTACTGCACCACATGACATACCTAAGTGATTCTGGAGCATCTTTTGGTAAAGGGAAAGTCTTCTCTGCTTCTGGCTAAAGATATCAGATTGACTACACAGGTTATTTTCCCAGCACTAGATCCATTGAAATCAGGATTTAAATATCCTCAGCCACTGTGCAACCCTACAGAATCTGTTTGATCTGGATGACCACAGATTATTTGCTGCATGTTTTGCTATGTTCAGGAGGGGAAAAAAAAGCACTTGCTAGAACATAGCAACAAAACTAAGATTAAAAGCTACAACTGAGAAGAGCACTGAGGTAAGTGGAGTGTGACTACCTCTGGTTAGCTTCCTTCTGTTTCCCCACCAACCCACCACCTACCTTTCTGTGGTGCAAACAGCCTTGTCATTGTTGACATGATAAGCAACATTTTATAATTTCCAAGCTGGTGCATCTGGATTTAGATTGTTGAAAGACTATCATTACCCTTGTTCCCTTTTTTTTCACCTGAGTCACTTTGACTGGTGGGAATCACAGCGAAACATGGAGGCAAAACTGTCATTTACCTGTTGTGGTAGCAGATGGGCCCCTCCCAGGTTCTTACTGAAAGGTCAAAGGAAATTGTTCCCTTTGGAATTTTTATTTTACTGTGTTTGAGCTACTAGTGGCAAATGAGATCATTCCACAAAATTACTCAGACACCAAGTTCTCAGTGCATGTAGAGATTATGCCTGGTTTTACAGCTGGTTCCCTATTTCCCATCAGATTCTAACTCTGCAGGCTGCAGCTGATTCCCCTGGTGGGTAAGAGCCTGATAAATTTTAAGCTGGTAGAGGAGCTTGGTTCTGGTTATCTCATCGCTTTTGTGCATGTTCCAGGTACCTGCCTTGTCCAGTATGCTTCAAGGGCAGTCTGGCTCTTGAAGTAACCCCACTGCTGATATCTTGTTTACCTCATTGTTTGGTGTACTTGGAAGTCTGCTTATCTACTGAGTCTACCTTGACTGAAGACCATTTCTTCCCTGCTCTCATAAGGGGGAAATACCATTTGATTATTGCTTAATCTCAGTTAATTTACGTGGTGCTATTTGACCCTCTACCACAGTAAGATTTGATATTTTTACTCTGAAACTCTTGAGTCTTTTTTCATCAATAAGCTTTTGCAGCAGAGAGAATATATTTCATGTTCCCAGCACGCTCTTAGATTTCTTGAGCACCTGGTTTCTGGTACCTTTAAAATCATGTCATGTGGTTCTGTTGAATCAACTGAACATGGTTTAGTCTCTGTATTTCTCCTTAGTTGTCATTAACTCCTTGTGGTTGTGCATGTAAGAGGAGATAAAACTGCCCTTGATTTGCTACATTTATCTTTATGGAGAAGTGAATGACCTTTATTAATGTGGTACTATTGCACATTCTTCCTTTTCAAGAACTTTCTTTGAAAGTAAAGTTACAGGTGTAATATATTACTGTGACTAGGCATAATGAAATATCACTTTAAGAAAAAATTATTTCAGTTGTCACCTAATGATCCCTGCCTTTAGTTTAAGTACTCTCTATGGAATAACATGAGAGTATTTTTGCCTGAAGGCTATTTCTATTAGGTGTATGAAAATTATGTATACTTTATATAAGCTAGCTTCTCTTTTTAATATCTATTTTTGCCTATAGGACTTTCAGCACTTTTACATACTTCTTAGATGTATTGATTCAATTGAAATCCTCTGGATAATTAAAAATAATTTAAAATAATTTAATAATTAAAATAATTATTAAAAATAATCAGAGATAATTAAAAATATTTGAAAGTAGTTGTTTACTGCAATGATCTTTTGAACTGTAGAATGAATACAGTGCTTATGCTTGAAAAAAATCTGATTATGAATCGAATGAGGATTATGTTGCTAAGTGCTTCTAAAAGGCAAGTAATGGATAGCCACAATATGACTTCTTAACACCAATGGATGAGTGTAACCAACAGCTTCATTTCTCCGAGTTTTCAACTGTTGAAAGCAATGAGATGCTTTCCATGTTTTGTGTAATACAGTGTCCTTGGAAAAACAAAAATATGGAAATGGAATATTTTAAACTTAAAAGCATGAATTTTCACTTGGTCAGCAAAACTGCAGAACAAAATTGACCATAATGACTTCATATAGAGTGCATTTAACGGCTCAAAAGTGTGAAACCTTACTGGTTTTTTTTCTTTTGAGATGTAAATAAAAGCTGTTCACTAATTCATTCGGCTGTTGTTTTTTGTTTAGTTTTCTTTTGGGTTTCTTGGGTATGTTGGGGGAGGCCGGGTGGGGAGAGCTGGGGTTTTTTCCCCTGTAGGAATAGATAATAGATGCAAAAGAGTATTATTTATTTTGTAAAGCAGAGATCCTTCCCTGTCCTGCATGGCCCTTAGTGTCCATTCAATGACCTATTTTGTTAAGAATGTGAGAAAAAAAGATACATTGTAAGATCTACATAAGAATAGTTCCTTTTCTGCTAATTTCACAAGTTTGCACCAATGAAAAAAAATCACTTTCTGAGGACAAGTGAAAGGACTAGAATGTTGATTTTATTGGAGTAACTGCTCTAGTTGAAGACAAATGTATTTGATTTTTTTTCTTTTTTTTTTTTTGTGAATTCTAGTAGTGTGTATTTATTTTAGATTTATTTGACACTTTAAAGAGCACTCATCCAGGGTTGGAAATGCCTTTGACATTTATGAAAAATACAACTGTACTCTAAGCAATTGTTGATTTTTTCCATAATTATAGAGGCTAGGACTCAGCAAAGCATGTATATAAGCAAAAACATACACTTAAATGCTCTGATGAATAGGACAGCTTGGTTACGTCATGGCAGTGAGGAAGAATGAAATGGAAAGGTCATGATCTCTTCTCTGTTTGAGTCAATCTGCCTGGGCAAAGACGCCAGAAATTGGATACATTTTGCTATGTGGATGTGGGGCCAGCAGAGCCAGATTTTACTTAACTCTCTCTCAGAACTCTGCCAGAGAAATGTGAAGAGACACATGGCAGAAACACATCAACCTGCAACACGTCCTGGGACACTGTGGTATCCGGTGAAAATGAGAGAACAGAAAGAGGAAGTGAAGACCTAATGTGATCTGGGAGAGCTAAGGAGCTGATCCTTATCAGGGAGTGGTAAAGACTATCCGTATCCTTACCTCAAGCATTGCTAAAACAAATGCAGTGCTAGAGTATTCAAAAGTAAGAAAATGTGTATCACTTAAATCTTTTTTCTTTACCTTTTTGATTAATTGGGAAGGGACTGTGCACTCCAGTTAAATTGATGGATTCTTGAGACCAGTTTACTGCTTCAACAGCCTTTGTTCCAGTAGTCTTACTTAGATGAATGACCCAATAAAAAAAAGGGGAGAAAAAAATTTCCCAGTAATATTCTCTGTAGATCTTGCATTTTCTTAGTGACCTACATACCTTTTTCACTACTTTAAGCTTTTATTATATATATAAACATGGGAATTCAGGCCTCTTCCTAAATAAGAAGTAAAAGAGTAAATGTACTGTTTTAAGCGTCATGTTACAGCTGTGTGGGGGATTAAAGTGAAGTATAGGATCACCTCAGTTATAATTTTTAAGGAGAAAAACACAAGTAGCACTGTTTTAAGAAGCAGTTTAAAACAGTGACCTGAAGTTCTTAAAACTAACAGCTCTACATTCACTTCAAGCTTTAGATTATGAAAGCACTTGTCTGAATTTTCAGTAACAATCACTAAATAAAGCTTGTCATCTGAAAAGTGGGGAACCCACAGATTAATCTCACACTACCAAGATATGGGAGCCTTCCAGCATATGCTGTCCAAACAGGTGTTGGGTCCCAGCTCTGACCACTTCTAGTCTAGGGGAGGTGAGGGCTGAAGCAGATGGCTTCTCCTGAATAACTGAGCTAAGCACAGGATGTGTCACAGTGACCCCACGACTACAGATAAATATGCATCCACGTGGGAGGCTGACATTCGGTTTGGTGTCTCTAACCAGTCGCTGTAGAAAAATAAATAACTTTACAATTAAAGAAAGGAAAACAAAAAGATACTATAGGATTATGCTCTCATTTTGTTGAGAAATTTTTAGGTCACAGAATCCTACAGTAGAGCTGTAGTCCTCCTTGATAGAAAGAAACTGTTTCCAGTTTTTTATCTTTTTGAAGGCATGTTTTTAATACAAAATTGTACAGGTTTTCAATAATACCCTTTCAAGGAGAAGGAAATAGTGTAGGCTATCCTCAGTTTATAACATCTTGCAAAAGAAAGAACCAAAAGAAAGAAGTGCTTGTCAGGGATCCTTAATATTATTTTTGTGGGAATTTCGTGACTGAAAATTGCATCAGAGTTGATCAGTTCCTTTTGTATAATTCTACCTACCCTACATGTGTGCAGAAACACAAAAGGATATTGAAATTCCAGCATGATACCTAGAAGTTCATTAAAATGGAAGTAACCAGTACCTCTAAAATGATGATTCAAATAGTTCATGTTCACCTGTCAAATTGCCAGGAATGTTTCTTAGGAATTCACATAGTGTATGCCACTATAGGCTGAAGCAGATAATAAGGATATATAGTTATGGTGGGAAAGAAAGATTGTATTGGAAAGTATACTAAATATTGGAAACAATAAAACAAGAAACTAAAAGAACTATATTGCCTTTACTGTCCTTCTAGAACAAAGATTTTGATAAGGGACAGCCACAGATAATATTAAGGTTTGGTCATCGTCTACTCATCCTAAAATGTAATATGTGAAAGGATTTGAGAAATGGGACTGGGAGCCCTTCAAAGACTCTACGGCTAGAGAAAGATCTGAGTGAAAAATAATTTTTTGACCTTCTAAAAAACAAGTGTATTAAAAATAATAATGTCTCAAATTGGGATAAAAATTCAAAATGTCTTAGTCTTTTCCATGTGATTAGAATGTTCTTGGTTTGAAATATAATTAAATAATTCTGTAATATTGTTTCTGTTTTGTATATTGTTCCATTTCTATAGAAAAATCCCCCCACCTGCCAAATGGTATTTTAAATCAAAAATGGAACTTTTCAGTCTAAGAAATTAGAAGTAAGATTCTTAGTTACTTTCTGGAGTTTTGAATGTCAAAAATTGTCTTCACAATATGTCCCTTTTCTTTGATATTATGTAGCACCCTAGCTAGATTTGCAAACTAGTGTTTTGGAATGAAGCTTTTCTACCTTCATCTTAAAGGACACATTAGACAGGCTTTATCAGAAAACTCTGCCTCCGGTATTAGTACGACAATTTCATTTGTTAGAAAGCTTAAGGGAGCAGGTAACAACTCAAGCAAAGAATCTGAGATGCAGAGAAGTAAATACTGTATACTATGAAACAAATTCTGAAAATGAATTAGAGAGATAAGAATTCTTGTACTAAAATTTTATATCTCCAGGCTTTTTCAGTTCAATAAATATAGACAGATACAACTTCAATAGTATTGATATTAATAAATGGAGACAACTGTATTCAAGTACACTGAAAGCCTGAATATAATTCCCCTTCTTAAAGAAGATATTGACAAGAAAGAAGAAAAGCCTGTAGTTTTTGAAATACCTTGAAATGCTGAGGAGACTCCAGCACTGCACTTCCATTGTTCATTTAATGAAATAAGCTATTGCCTACACATCCATTAGAACATAAAATAGAAATAACATCTTAATTGTTAGGCAGAGTAGGGACTAAATAGCATAGTACAAGCTGGAACAAAATGAGAGGTTGACTTAGAAGTTTCACGCTCATGTCAACCCTTCTTGCCACATGGGGTATATTAACACAAAACTATTTCTTAGAAGTGTTTCTGCTTGCATTATTTTTACCCTTTTTCTTCATCTGCTTGGTTTTGAGTTTTTTTCTGCCAGTGTAAGTACTCTTGTAAGGCTGCATCACTTTCCTTCTAACATTATCTGCTGTTGGAAGATCGTATGAGTGGGAATTATGCATGTTTTCAAGGAGTCTCATTGTATAGCGTTTAGATGTAGAAGATGTATGTTAATCCCTCCCTGAAAACATAGCTCTTTAGGTCTGTAAAATAGTCTATATAACAGATGGCTGCAAATCCTTCAGAGAGGTACCTATGTGAATAAAGGACAGTAGAATTATGCCATCCCTTTATATAGAATTGACAGTGGCTACTACTGAATTTTTCGCAAGGAATGGGTTTGTGAAAGTTGCCAAATGGGAAAGTAACTGAGTCCAAGCAGAGGAAGAAGTTTAGAATGAACAGTCTGAAGTGATACAGCCATTTCTTGTATTTTCTGACAACTTAGTCTCAGTTGATTCTTTCATGGAGATCTGGCCACATGTGTTCTTTCAAATCAACAACCCAAAGCAACTAAAGGTGAAAAGCTCCTGAAACAGAAAATTCAAGACTTACTGGTCAAGTTGGATTAAAATAAAGGGTTTGACAGAAGACACCTCTTACTCCTCTAAGCCTACTGTGATTGCTGAGTGAATTCTGTCCTGCTGTGATTCCAGCAACTTTCATCACTTCTCTGAGGTCTCTTCTGAACCTCTGTGAAAGTATCTTTTTTATCATTAGCTCTGAGGTTTGGCTTTGAGCCTGTTCCCTGCTTGTTTTAGGAGCCTCTTAATCGCTGTTTTTGCTGGAGGCCCTGGCTTACTCTGTATTCTGCCTGCTCTGTGCTGCAGTCAAACACATCCACTTCGGGATGATCATCTACTCCCATCCAAGAGGCCCCACACCCATTCTCAGCAGAGAATATGCAGTGTACATGCTGCAGCTGCCAAATGCATAAATCAGGACGGGTGCCTTTAATCAGCCTCCCACTGGCCACCTCAGCAATGGGTTAACATTCAATACTGCAGGCAGCTGCACTATGAATTCTAGAAGCCAGGTGGTACCAGGAGTCAGACTGATTGTGAGGAGAGCTCCTAAGTGGAGTTTTAGCCTCCTTTTCAGTGCAGCATTTAAGAGATGGAAAGACAGAGATAATAATAACAAAAAATTAAGGAGACAGATCTCACCTTATGAAAGTCTGTTTCCCTTTGTAATATGTGAATATAATATCAATTGTCTGTTTTAAAGGGGTTTGGCAGACATTCCTGTGGATTTATTGAGTGTGGGAGGCCAAGCCTCCTGTTTGAGGAAATGGTGGATGATAAATGACTGCTTCCAGGTAAAACCTTCAGCCCTCATATGACAACAGAAAGGACCAGAATGATGTGCAGAATCTGTCACTTGGTGATATTCTTTTATTAAATGAACAGAATAGTTCTCTCTTTTGAAACATAGCATCTAATAACATAACTGGAAAGCATCTAAATGTTTCTAAGCTTGATTGCTCATTAACATTGATAAAAGCTTGGGATGGAAAGAAAGAGTAAAACACTGAAAAAAAGTAGAGCCAACCATAATAGAATAAAGCAAAGTGTGATGAAAAAGAGATTTGGAGTGAACAAATTTACAGTTGACCAAAGCATAGCTGCCAACTGTCCTTCAAACAAAGGAGAATGCAGCTTCTCAGTGATGTTACATTAGACTAATGTACCAAGGACTACAAGATTAAATGATGATATCTGAGTCATTTGGCATATATAAAATAGACACTGAAATAAGTCACTATCTTGTAGCATATATATCTTTGAAAACAAATGATTCTGGCTCAGCATTTATTCTTGATTAGTTCCTTGTGCCCACCTCTGTTCTGTAGTTGCAGTAGCTGTCATGCTATGTGTTATAAAAAGGCAGAAGTGTGTGTGCTCCACACATGCTGTGTAGATAAAGCAGAGGCACATGATTCACTAAACAGCAAGGGGACTTAGTGACTTAATAAAAATCAATATGAAAGTGAATGGGTCACTTTTAGCCATTTGACAGTTCCAACTTTGTAAGTAGGTCACAGCATTGGAATATTAACGTATTACAATGAACTTAATTACATACAAGAGCAAGATTGTAAGGAAAGGATTTTAGCTGTAACTTCTGGATCTGCATTGAGTTCTATGAGCAGAGAAAAACAAATGATTGATTTCCTTTCTTATTTTCTTTTGTAAAGGAACCAAAATCATTTTATCCAAAGCTGTTTTACTGGGATGTATAGACTGCAGATAGCATTTTATAATGCTTAATCTTAATGGTTAAGTGGAGGTCTTGTTGAGTTTATGCATGTATAGTTGGTTTTGCTTTCTGAAAAGCAAATGGAAGTAATTTGAGAGAAAGAAGATGTCACAGAGAGAACCTGACCTGGACTTCACTCAAAACCACAAACCTTGTGGAGAAGATAAAATCTGTTCTTTGAAAGATCTTGCTTTAAAATGCAAAGATTTCTCCCACATTAATGTCAGCAATGAAGAGCTTATTTCACAGAGGGTTCTGCTTTTAATTGTAGAACACTGCATCAGATTCCAGAAGATAAATGAACATGAAACGAATTTGTACTGGCTCTGTCAATAACTAATCTGACATCAGCATCTTAGCTTGTGGACAAAGGCAGCTTTGAGATCTGGAGAAGATTGCAAAAGGGCCTTTTCTTTGTGTTTAATTTAAATGTGAAATTTCTATCAGCTCAAGTACTGTTATTAATTAAAAAAAAAAAAAAAGAAGGAAAAGAAGCTGATGTTTGCTTCTTTTCCAGAATGTGCACACATGGTGTTTTACTGAGACCTTTACAAGCTGCTGTTGGCTAGCCATACACTCCCGAGGCTGTTTTATTATTGTTCACCCTTTCTACAGAAAACAAAATGCAGCAACTTATGCCATGACATTTTGTGACATTTCCAGATATGAACATCTGGAAAGTTTAGTGTGACAGTGACAGCAAAGCTGACAATGATTTTCCAATGCCACATACAGCCTGGGCATCTGCAGTCATTGCCTTTTCATTTTATTTTCTTCTCCCTCCCTCCCTCCCTCCCTCGCTCCTTCTCCCACCTAAATGCTTAATGCAGCCTTTCTCTATTTTGGCCTTGAAGATAGAATAATATCCCACATTTATTTCAAAGCTGCACATAGAACATTGTACATCAAGTGCATCACAAATCGGTTCAGAGCAAAAGGGAAGAGCTTTCCAGCTAGCAAGAGGAGGCACAGCTGCACAAGTTGCTCTAATTGCAGACATTGGGTGGATTTGATCATCAGATGTCTACTCTGCATAAAATCGAAGTTAAACAGCTAAACATTAATTACTTCTATTATTGCATTTATATATTGAGATGAAACGGGGAAAAAACCCAACAACCTACACATCTTGGGTAGTAAGCCAAAGCAAGAGAAAGGGGGAAAAAAAGAAAGAAAAAAAAGCTGAATAGTTGTTGCATTGGAAATGTAAAATATCTTGTTTGTGGGACAAAAGGTGCACTGGAGGAAGGTAACATTTGACAAATGACCCAAACTACAGTGCTAATATGGCTAGTTAATAAAATAATGTAAAGCAAATAAAGGTACATTGAAACTGTCTAAAGGAATTGCTGTGACCTAATGGTGTGAGGCACAAACACTTAGTCAACATGTTCCTATGTCAACTTCATTTTCAACTTATACTATTTATTTGCTTTTTTCTGGTCTCTTAGACATCTACAGAAATTGTGTTTTCTGAGGGATATTCTCTCTGTTGGTTTGAGAGACAATACTGAGTAGCATTACTAAGAACAAAAATTGCATAATCTATCTAGTGTGTTGCAGAATTTTCATTCACAAGACCCTGTTAAAGCCTCAAAAACTGTAACAACAAGACTTTAAAATTACATAGTGTCTTTTAAAGATAATTTCAAGGGCTAATAACTCAAATAAATATCACCCTATCTTAAAAAAATATTCAAATGGAAGATTCAGTATCCACTGAGAGTTTTATGCTGTACAAAGCTCTACTTCAGTACAGGGCGACAGCAAAATCATTTATATATAATTATTGACAGTGGAGTCACTGTTCCAGGAGGTGGATGTGGCACTTAGTGCCATGCTCTAGTGGTGTTGGGTCATAGGTTGGACTCAATGATCTTATAGGTCTTTCCAACCCAGTTGATTCTGTGATTCTGTGATTTTTGTTTGGATTTACGGCTGCCAAATGCTGTTCTATGTTTGGCTGTGTTTAGACACAACAACCTTACTTTCTTTGGTAATTAGCAGCCTTGAAATATTCAGAGTGTTGCATTAACAAAAAAGGCTAAGATGAAGAAAAAGGTAAGGTACTAAAGGGAACAAATAATGTTGTTTGGTGAGCATTTTGTTCATATCCTCTAGGAAAAATTATATTCACTCTTTTTCAGAATTGCTTTATTGGAAAAACAGAAACACTGTATCGAGTCCAGTCCACATGTCTGTCCCAGACTGTACAATATTCCTAGAAAGAGTATCAGCTTTCTTGGATGGAAAAGTATCTTCCCAGTCTTTATTATCAGATATCCCCTGAAACACAAGGTTTTATCTTCCTTGAAAAATTTTCTTGTGAAAATCTTCCTAATAAACTCATTCATTAGAGTATTTCCTGAAGGCAAGGGCTGAAGGAGTGTGGTAGCAGAGTGCAAAGGCTATAACTTGTCAACTGAAACCCAGAGAACTGACATTTTGGACCCACACAGGGATTCCTTGCTCAGACCAGAGAAGCTGATGCTCCTGGAGGGTGTTTCCATGCTGCTTGCTGGTGAGTTGTTGCCTGGCCAAGAGACAGCAATGACTTCCAATAGATAGATGATTTTCTACTTTCCCCTAGAAATATGTCTAATGAGTCAGAGGGAATGTCTGGGTTTTATAGACTGCCATTAGCAATTGTCATTTCAGCCTGAGACAATTCTGATTGAAATAAAGTAATTTCCTGAATATATTAAAATAAAGGAGATTGTTATACTCTTAACAGGAAAATAGTGTGATGAATCAGATTCCACAAAAGGTTTCTTTTTCACCTCTTCCCCCTTTTCCTCCTCCCCCTCTCCCCCCAGGATTCTTTCTCTTCATTGTAAACTCTCAGACATCTTCCATTTACTTTTCAGGACCTTTGTTTTATTTTGCTTTGCCCTTTTTTATCCTCCTGAAAACCTAAGCAAATTGATAGAGCAAAGCACAAATACAGTGCCAACAGCTTACAGAGAGCTTTCCTTAGAAGACAGCAGGCGGTAGACTTGTATTTTCTGCTTCACAGTATGAGGATGCAGCAAATATGACCAGCTGTTCCATGGAGAGTTTTGGCTCAGTGAAACCATTTCGTACAATGATGCTCTGGCCTGGCCCCAAACTTTCTGTCTCCTAAGCTCCCTTATGCAGCGTACTAGAGAGCTCAGTTGGCTGAGGGATGCAGTGTCCCACTTCCTCCACCCCAGCCCCAGGCATCTCCTCTGCAGTTAGAGCCACCTGTGGAGAAGAAATATTCTTTCTATTGCTTTCTGTTGCTTTTGGCCCCTGTGTACCAGTATCAGCAAACACAAGGTTCTTTGTGTGCTCTTCCTTGCCTAGTGGTTGGTTTGCAGTGTTGCATCATCCAAAACACCTACTCTGCATTTTTGGCTTGGTTAAGTGACCTGTTGTTCACCCTGACCTTCGCTTCCTCCCCTCTGAGGCAGGAATAGCAAGTTTAGTCCTGTTCACAGCAGCTCTTTTTCCTCCATTCCTAAGCATTTCTCCTGAAATTTTCACCTTTTTAAACTGGCAACTGCTTTGCAACTTCTCTAAAGATGTTACTGCTCTTACATCTTTTCTCATCTGCATTCATGGCAAGAATCTGCCCATAGATTCTTTTTTTTTTTAAAGTTAAACTCTGAATTAGTTCTTAAATTGTTTCCCAGGTTTTAGTGTGACTGTTGCCTACAAAAACTCAGCTGTCTTCCATGTGACTCCTGTGCTGTAGTCTGACTGCAGACTAGTTTGTGAATGTACATTGCTGGAAGTTTAAAAAATCCTAATGAATTATTCGTGCACTGAATATTACCATAGACTTGTGTGGATATTATTGGTACCCATGGGTGCCCAGGCTGCAGTGCCACTGGCACAGGCACTGTTTAAAATCACTTTATTTTCCCTGTAAGAGGTTGCTATCCAAGGAAGAACCAGGGCTGATGATATACCAGAACTGAATCTGAAAGCAGGAAATCTTTTGAAGTAGGAAATACCTCAAGCACTCTGGTGATAGAATCCTAGCTAATCTGTCTCAAATGGACCATGGAAATTTTCAGGGTTAACCAAAATATAAAGGTTAGAGGATGTTTTGGCATCTGATATAGTCTGAAACAGAGAAGGTTCACTTGTCACCTTTTTGCTACCCCTTCAGGATACTGTGTACAGTATTTTACATGACTTCAGCTCTTAAACAAGTTTCTGTGCCTCACTTTTGAGACTCCCACAGACTTTTTGATTTACATTGGTTCTCCCTCCCTACCCCAAATAATAAAACCCATGCAGAATGGTACTAGAAGTAGGAATTGTATTACATTGCTTATAAACCTATATTGATTGTGAAGGATATATTAAGATAATTTAGTTAAATAGTTTGAATGTGAGTTTTGCAAACAATTTAACAAAATACACGATAAGAAAATGTGAATATTACAAGGATCAGGGAAAGTTAAGAAAAATCATCTTTGTTTTTTCAGGCCATTGCACAAGTGACAACATATTACTTTTGGATTGTGTGCCTGATCTGTCAATACATCTATTAGGGGTTTGAGCTGCATTACCCAGCCCCTGCTTGGGACTGCACACATACTGTTGAGCTCTGATTTTCCCTCTGACATGATGCTAGCTTTCACCCTGAAGCTCAGTATTATTTTATGCCATGTGTTAATTTCCTGCATGAATGCCTTATTTACCTTCATTTAGAGTATGCTGCAGGTGGAAACAGAACAGTACTTACTGGCAATATTTTTGGTGGCAAAACACTGAAGGACAGCTCAGGGTCTTGCATAGCTCCAGGGTATCACCACTGTGAAAGCAATTTGGAGGTGTGATTTGTCATTAAGGAGAACTGGTTTCTTAAATACTGGCTCTTCTTAGGACTAACCACAAATATGAAGTTTTGCAGTTTCTTCAAAGAGAACAGATCTAATAATTTCTGGGCTCCATTCAAAAGCCACTCAAGTCAATGGGAGTCTTTCCTGGAATTTCAGCCAGTGTTTCATCTGGCTCTTGGGAACATTTCTTTTTGTTTGAAAGTGTCTGGTAACAACTGAACTCTTGTGGATAAAGTTACAGATTTATGTAGTAATTGAGTAGGGTTCTTTTACTAAATTGTTATTAGGTATCAGTAGCTGTTCCAGCTATATTTTTCTTTCCTTGTAAGATACAACAGTTACTGCACAAGCTCTGTTTTGTGAGCATGATAGATGTATCTATACAATTTATATTAGTTTTCCTATATATCGGGTGCACTGACTTCAGTAGTTGTAGTTTTAGTGTGTATTCAATGAGGGCAGCTCGATATGCAAATCCATTAAGACAGCTTTACCCAATGCATCAACATCTTCTTTGCAAAAGATCCATTCAGTACTGTACTGTATAGAGGGATCAATCGTTTGCAGCTTTTCTAGTTGCTTTCCTTTGTTACTTGGGTAGGTTTTGATTTTCAGTGTTATCTTGCTCTGTATATATGATTTTTTGATTGTCTTGGAGATTTTCTATTTGCTTTGCTCTGCAGTCATTGGATCCTCTGTTAGTAAGCTTCCAAACAATGGAGCTGGTGTTTTTTAAGTAGTAGGGCCCACATTTCTTCAGTTGCATTTAATGACTTAATACATGGCTACATTCACTAGGCGGTTTGGGGAACATACATTAAATCTTTTTATTTTTCCATTTTCTCCTTCACTATTCTCTTCAAGGGCTAATAAAATGCTATTCTGTGTTTAAAACTGAATTCAGCAATGGAGAGGGCTTAACATTTATGTCTGTGTGAGTTTATCTGCTTGTGGTATTGGCTGGTTATTAGAAATAAATATTCACATTTATATGAATGCATGTATACCATAATTGTGAGAGAGTAGAAAAGGGATGTAGCTAGATGTAAAGTATTTGTTCTTAAGCTTTTATGTTATGTGCTTCTCTTCACTTCTTCTTCTTGGAGTGCAGAAGTGTGGTTTGGGCGAATATAGGGGTCAGCCACCAAAACTTATTACCTTTTGCATTTCTGGAGCAAAAGAGCAGGAAAATGAAAAGCAGAAGGAAATACTGCTGAAAATAAGCTTATACAATAATAATACAGTAATACATTTGAGCAGCCTAGAACTTGCTCCCATGAGATACCACGTGAGTCAGAAGTTTAGCACAATTTCTATGAATGCTCAAGCTTAAGGGCACTTCACTTCTAAATTCAGATATAAGAAGCAGCTTTACCTATTGAAGGATAATTCCATAATTGCCAATTTCATGGTTTCTTGCCCTTTTCTCTGATGCTGGTCTCTGTAAGAAAGAGGGTATTGGACTAGATGAATTGGTCTGAATCCCTATGACAATGGCTGTTATTGTGAGGAAATGATGATTTCTGCTGGTATCTTACCAATAGGAGCACTTCTAACATGAATGCACTAGACTGAGAAACATTCTGTGAAAACTGACAAACGTGTCGATTTTAGAATTCACAATTTTAACATGCAAACTGATCAGCCTGTTTTTATTGGATAAAATTAAATAATGCTTTGTACCTTTTTAAAAGAAACATGATTCAGAGCTCTGCTCAAGCTAATGAATGTTCAGGGTTAGTAAATAATGTAGAATACAGGATGGGTGAAGCATTTCAGATGAGCAGCTGATGCTCATCAGCAGATGACCTTTTCAGGAAAACAAACCTGAAACTTCTCACAGATTTCAAATTTTTATCACAATGACTTTAGGTCCATAACTTGGGCTTCTAGGCCATATGGTAAAACAAATCATAACCTGTAATAACACTGGCAAATATTCTAATTTTTGCTGTCATTTACTCTTTTCCTAGCTTCAGTAGTAGCAGCAGAACTAACAGTCCTTTTAAAGTAGTGACTAGTGCACCAGAGGTGAGTAGATATGCTTCATGGGAAACTTTCCTGCAGCAGGTTGCACATAGGACTTTGTCTGCTTTATTTTTTTTTTGTTTTATTCTTCTTCTGCAAAAACATTCTCCACTAGGTGTCCCAAGTACAAGGAATGTACGATTACTGTCTTCTAGTTTTAAACTTTGACTGTTTTCCCCAAGTCAAGCATTCCTCATACTGTTACATTTGCTTACATTTTAAGGATTTCTTGCGTTTCCAAGTACTTCTAGAAAATGGATAGCAAAAGATGAAAAGGACTCAACATACTTTAAGTAATCTTCTTGATTCCTGCCTCATATCCATTTAAAATTAATCTCCAAGGCATCTATAAACAGCTGCAGAAAGAATTTTGTTAGGGCTGCCCTTAAGATTTTAGGACAAAGAAACATTCAAACCTTATTTTAGATGACAGGCTAATCCCTCTGGTACACTTCAGTCCAAGGAAGTTTCCAGA
The DNA here is from genome assembly GCA_013400955.1 of Drymodes brunneopygia. Lineage (NCBI taxonomy): Eukaryota > Metazoa > Chordata > Aves > Passeriformes > Petroicidae > Drymodes > Drymodes brunneopygia. Next base: position 1,103,448 of record VZTZ01049097.1, read on the forward strand.
AATTTGTGAGAAAGAGAACCAAATTTTTCAAAATTTTGCATAAGAATATGCATCAAACCAGTGGATTGTTGAACATGTTGCATACTTCTCTGCTGTGGAGAAAAGAGCTTTCATTACTGAGGCCTCATTGGAACCTGTGAAAAATATCTGACCTTGAATTGTCATTGCAGATTCAAAGGCAGGAAACAACAAAATACAGACTTATACTGTGTGCCATTTGTGGGGACAGAACAGACTGATGCAAACTCCTGCTGAGAGGGAGCCAAGATGATCAGATCTGCTTGGTCATAAAATTTATTCATTGGCAAGCTTGCAGTTTAGAATGTCAAATTATTAGGTCCTTCTGGCATGTTATGATTTTCTTAATTATAATAAGTTTACAGATTTTGTTGATGAGGTCACCACAGGAGCATAGAAAAGAATTTAAATCCCTAATTGCTGAGGGACAGTTAGCAGCAAGAGCACCTTTACCAACAGCTCTAGATGCTGCAGTTACCCTGTCACAGTCAATGGAAATCTGCGTGGTAATGAGCCGCTGTCTCCTTGGCTCCGGAGTGCTGATATCCCAGGAGCAGTGTAGTCATCAGAGGAGGATCTTCTGTTTGGATGATGCAAATTAGTTCTGCATGAAAAGGGGCAATGCCCTTCACACTTTGGAGCATTTCTTTGCTAATTTTTTCCTTTCAATGTGTATATGACTGCAGAAAAAGAGGGCAGAATTTTCTGAGAGCTGGTCCATATACAGGGTAGGAAAAAACAGAGAAATTTCTTCTTTGGGATGGTAGAAGACCCCAGCACCTGCTCAAGGTATAACGAAATACCCCATTTATTATTGATTTAATCAAGTAACAATCCTGACAAGTCTGTTTTGAGTTACCATTTTGCCATGTTTATGGATTTGAGTCACTTTTCCTTGCTCTACAAGCTACCTTTTCTCATTCTTTGTATTGATGTACTCAACAATATAGACTTCAAGGTGAGAGAATGTTGTAGGTTGCCTCATACCTGTCCCCAACTGTTTTATCTTCCCCTTAGAATCCACTTTTCCCAGAATTTTTTTCTAAAGGGAATGAATCTTCTCTGTGATCTTCAAGACAGGAGGAAGTTACTAATGAATAAGGGAGAGTTTCTGTTCATTGTTTCATGATTTTCCCACATAAAAGAGGGCTTGAGAGCCCTTCCTACCTTCATTACCCCATTCTAATTCAGAAAGAACTCCAACACTTTATTATATTCTCAGATGACAGTAAATACTTGACAACACCTACAGATCAATTTGCATTTTTTGTATGGCAATCTTCCTAACTGTGCATATGCTAGATAAGCAACATTACCTGAAAATATCTTACAGACACAATTTAGATGGAGTTGGCAGTTCTCTTCTTAATTACTTCTGATACAAAGGTCCTGGCAAAGTAAAGACAATGAAGATTTTTTTTTTCAAAGACCATGATGACTTCTGTGGTTTAGGAGATGTAAGCCTTCATGATATTGTCTCTTTATATAATAGATATAAGAACATAATGTCCATAGAAGGACAGACCTAAATTCTAAGTAGCCTATTATGCTCTGTCCAACACTTAACAGCATATATCTTGAGAACAGTGCAGTTAAAGGCCAGCCACATAAAGATACTTCCCCAGAACATTCTCAGCCTCCTCAGTCTCAGGGAGTTGACCCTGAGACTACCTCAGTTTTTTAGAGCATAGTGGCAATAACATCAAGGTTGTGAGTTCAATCCCTGTATGGGCCATTCACTTAAGAGTTGGATTTGGTGATCCTCATGAGTCTTCTCCAGCTGAGAATATTCTGTGATCTGAGTTATAAGTCAGAGACAGCTTCTTTATAGTTAGTATGTCTACAGGGATTTCTTGAACTGGTAAAGGCTTTCCTGGGATTCCTGGAACTTTTGTCATTTGTCCTGTTTTTCTTATCCAGGTCTTGAGTTCTTGCTAAAAAATTCATCCCTATAGATCTCATTTGTTTGCATAATATCACTAATCATCTATTTAGGGAGACACTAATCTCAGTGTTCAGATGTTTCAGTCTTTTTATGAAAAAAATAAATAAATAAACCCCTCTAGATTTTCTATCAGACGCCTTATTTGTTTACTATGAAGTTTATCTAAAGATTACCTAAAATGTTTTCAGAGATTATAAATCTATGTATTAAGGTAACTGGGATAGACCCTCAGGCTGATACAGTTCCATCAAGTTGGAACAAGAGCTTTTCCTACCTCTTTGAGAGTCATCTCACTCACAGGCAGATTTATTTAATGTTTTATGGACTATTAATTACAGGAGTCCTGCATGATGCATACTCATTCTGTAAGAGTAGTATTTTCCAGCCTATTTTTAGGGCAGCTCCAAATCCCCACAGTGTTTAGCTGAAGTCTCTGCATTTAAGTCATTAAGCAAGCATTACAAACTCTGAATGAGAAAGAAAATCTACTTGCTTATACAGCACCAGAAGTTCTTGTGCATTTGTTGTCCATGACTTTATAATAATACACACCATATTGTGGCTAGCTTATCTTTCCCTATATTACAAAACATGATGAAGATTGTGTTCTGTCTTGGAGAAAGACCTGATGGTAGCTTTCCTCTTCCAGGCACAGAGATCATGGTGCAACCTTTGCCAGGTACTGCAGCATATTCCCGCTTTGAAACCTGGGAGTACTTCATGGAGGCGCATCATCCTTGGAATGAAGGATGTTAAGAAAGCTATATCCAGCTTATCTATTAATCACTAAAGTCTATTTTGCTTTCAGTTCTGGGCATTTCTATAGTGCTTACCAGCTCAGCTACTTTTGTGATTCTTTTGAATGTGTTTACGCTTTGCTTGACTTTGATAACAGTGTGATTGTTTTCTCAGCCCTGGGAATCACTTATGGCTTCACATACAAAGGAGTAAGCAAAACCAACTATATGTAAATAAACTGCTTGTTTTACCACAAAGAAATCATATTTGGATGAAATATAATTCCAAGTATTCTAATTTTGCTTAATGCTCTACTGCAGTGGTTGGGAGAGTTAAATGCTATAATCTTCAGTACTCATCAGAAGCTCTGGGCGAGGAATGAACATTTTATGGCTTATCAGTCAGTGACTGCTAGAGACCTTGCAAAGAAAAACAAGTTTTGATTGGTTAATGCATGCATTTCTTGAGAATTCTAACTCTCTGTACATAACAGAGAGCAAAACTGTACTGAACAGGTGAGCAAAATACCACATTAAGCTACCACATTAAGACAAAATCTGACGCTGCACCATCTACATTTTTTGGAGAAAATATTTACAGCTTTTCTTTCTAAATAGGCTATACAGAACGTCTGTGTGAAGAATGTCTCTAAAGTACTCCTCTGCAAGTATGTGGCTGTGTCTAGCTAGGTCCTGATTTCAGAATGACTGGGGTATGTAGGACTAGCTTTCCCATCATTAATAGCAATATTTAAATATCTCCTTAAAGTCTGTGGATCTGTGGAGGTAACTTTCCAAGCTGTCATCTGCAGCCTGTGCAATTCATGCCAAGACTTTGGTGCTTTGGGGCTGGGGTCACTGGCACTGCCTTCAGCCTCCTATCAAAGCAAGATTTGATTTCTCTGGATCCAAATGGATCTGTCTTAACAGCTTTGTCACTATCATTTATAGGAGTGGTACTATCAAAATGACAATGTGTGGACCGGCTGCACCAAGTGTCTGCACATTGTGTCAGAGAAGGTCACATTGCTTGTCCTTACAAGCACCAGCTGAACTTCCAGCAGTCGAGTGAATTGTGTCTACAACTGGGGGTTTTGTCCGTTTACTAGGAGGAGTGTCCTGGTTTAGGGATGCCACTTCCCAATTCAATGGCCCCCCATCACTTACTGGAAACAGCAATGAGATAAGGAAACAAACAGTAACAGCAGCAATACCAATGACAGAGGGTCCAAGAAAACAAATTATTCACTTGGGGAAAAAAATCCCGAGAATAGACAATGATGGACAAGGCAAATGCTACATATACAAGATAACTTCCTGCTTACTGTTCATTGCTATGAGACAGATAACCAACTGGTCAGATTTAGATAGTCTCCAGTATCTTCACCCCACCAAAATGATAAAAAGAAAGGTTGCAAGAGAGTATTTGATCCCATTGATCAAATCCAATACATCCAATATCTGAACTTCTTAAAAAACATGTAATAAAATATTTTTCTAAAGAAATGGTCAACATGTGAGTGTTCATTAACATAAAAGGTTTTAGAAGATGAGCCTGGTGATTATAACAGCCATTGTCAAGGTGTAAGGAATTCTAACTTACATGGCAGTACAGATTTGTGCAATGGTTGCTGTAATATCTGGAAAGAGACATTATTCTTTGAGTCAGTAAGCCCATAAATATAAACTAACCTTGTGGCTCTTCAGTGAGAAAACCACCTGATTACAGTAGATGAGGCAAGTAAGTGATTAGAAGCTTTTCTCCTACTTTGATTTAGGATTAATTTTCCTTGATTAGTTTTGGTGTGTCTTCACCCCGTATTAGCCTAAGTAATTTGTAGCCAAATGTGAACGTTTTAACTGACCTTTGTTCAGTGCCAGCAGAAATTACAAGGGAGTTATTGTAGGTAGATGAACTGCTTGTATGGAAAGTTGTTGCCTGGCCTATTTTGTACAGCTGTTAGCTCAGGTGTTTTGAGGAAAATCACTTGATTGCTTAAAGAAGAGCTAGTTCATTCTTCTGAATCTGGAGGGGGAAAAAGTGTTGTGGAGAGGTATTCAAACATCTTCAATCCTTCAGTGATTTAGTTTCATCATCACAGAAACTAGACTGGTTACCAATTTGAGTGAAAACAGAATCTAAAGGCTATGTGATGCTTCCCGGCGAACATGACTGAAAACTTCAGCAAACTCAGGTTAGTGAGTTTCTAAGGGGGAATGAAAAAGGTGAGATTCAGCATGCATGGACGGCTAACACTGCAATTGTCATAATGTCATAAGCTTATAAAGATGTCTCTGTGTCCAAAGGTTAAAAAAGTGCAGGTAGTTATTCACCTCTGGTAAGGGTGAGTGGTTTGTGTGGGTGGGTGGATTAAATTAAATTCCATTATGAGTTATTCTTCTATCCTTCTTTTGAAGATCTCTCTTATCATCTCAGGTCTGCTACTCAGAGTGTGTGGGATGATGGCTGGAGTAAAATTGCTTTTTTTATCTGGATGTAGGAGGTTTATCACTGGATATGGTTATTTTATGTGACTTTTTTTTGTGGTAGAAAGTTGATGCATGGGAACAAAGAGAAGCCTGTTGAATCTTGAGGTAAATAGAGTATTAAGGACTTCAGCAGATGTTATTGTTCAGTGCCATCTTCCCTGTAGTCTGGTAGGGCTGATTTGCCACAGGCAGACTGTGCTAAATAGCCTGGGGTGATAAAACCAGAATGTGAGTGAAAATCCTGAATAGTAATGGTTTCTGGGTTTTTATCTTGTTATGGAAGCTGCTGTTTTATTTGTATCACCTCTTAGTGATAGAGACTGGACTAGTACTCTGATCCCCTGAGTTGGACATGTACTCTGATCTCTTGAGGCATGGAGATATAGCAGCTCATAGCCCACACTGTAGTGGGAAATCCCCAATAATGGTTCTCAGAGTCTCAGTTGCAAGAACTTTGTTTCTCGATAGAGTGGTAGGAAACAGATGAATATAGGACAAAAGGAAGTATCAGTGAAGTAGTATGTCCTAAAGAAAATTATAAATAATCTATGCAAATGTGCATAATTAGTGATCTTTTGCTCTTGAAATAGTCTTTTTATGTATCTGTCTGTCTGTGTGTGCATACATAGCATAAGGGTGGCTTATTTGCCTATGTAGGCTTAAAAACTGTTTCCCCTGAAGCCAAGGGAAGAATTTTCCTTGACTAATAGAATTAAACCTTTGTCATATTGCTGCATGGTCTGTTCACACTCAAATACTTAAGCACTTTTGCATGACGGCTTCTTTGTGATTTTTAATATAGAGGTGATATATTTTGAGGTTTGCTTTCAAATAGTCTGTTGAATATTTAAAATTATACTACATAGATTAATTGTCAACTTGTTTTTGCAAGCAGCTTGACTATTTATGGTCAGTTTCCTATTGTGAGAAATCAGACTAGGCTTTGGATAAGCATAGGCCAGATTTCTTGGGCAACCCAAACAATTTCTGCATATAGAAAAATACCGAAGAAATCATAGAATATCCTGAGTTGGGAGGGACCAGCCAAGATCGTCCAACTCCAAGAATTCAAGGACAACCCCAAGAGTCACACCATGTGCCTGAGAGCATTGTCCAAATGGCTTCTTTAACTCTGTCAGGCTTGGTGCTGTGAGCACTTCCCTGGGGAGCTGTTCCAGTGCCCAACTCTCCTCTGGGTGAAGAACTTCTTTCTAATATCCAACCTAAACCTCCCCTGATACAACTTTTCCCTCAGGTCACCACAGAGAAGAGATTGGTTTCTGTCCCTACGCTTCCCCTCACAGGAAAGTTGTGGACGGAATGAAGTCTCCCCTCAGTCTCCTCTTCTGCATTTGAACAAACCAAGTGACCTCAGCTTTCAATGTGAATTTGTGAATGTGCTTTATATGATCTTTGTTTTCTGCTAATGAATTGAAGAAGGGCACAGGACCTTAGTTGCATCAGAAGAAATCTTGTTCTCTGCTTCTAGTTGGTTATATCTTCAAGTCCAAGCGAGCCATGGGGTTTAAGTGGCAGGGAAGAGGAGAAACATGTATAGTTGGACATAAGATTTTGTAGCGGGAGCAAGAAGAGATCAATATAGAATTCCAGTTAGGGAATTCTAATCTGTGAAGATGTGACCATGATGTTAGTTATTTGATGTAAGATGATAAGATTTTTCATTTTTAAGAATTTGCTCAAAGGCTAGTGTAATAAAAGCTCTTCTTTTAGTAAGGAATCACTGGGTGAAATTCCTTGGCCAATGTTCTGAAGCAGGTAACTCTAGTTAATCACACTTAGGGCTCGCAGAACCAATGGCAATCTTCCTTTCTTGGGTCCAAGCTAGTAAAAATATCCTTGCTGAGGATTTAGCAAGTGAACAGTTGTGTACAGATTTATTGAAGCTATGGTAGTTTCTACATAAAGCAGAGAAACAGAAGCACTGGACTTTGCATTTTTGAATTCTATTGACATAATACCTCCATTGCTAATGGTCTAAAGAAATATTCATGTTGAAAGCTAAATAAAGTAAAAATTTCAAGCTTTATGACAAATCTCTACATGTTCAGGAGGATAAAGAAATGCTTTTGATCAGAGTTTTAGAAACAATGGAATTTCTTTCTTTGACAGCAGAAAAGATCAATTAAAATTCTTCATTCTGTACACTTAGTCCCTGACTTAACCCTCTCAATCAAGAAAAGTGGGTATTTTTCCCCCTAAATTAGTTCATTGATGAAGGGAACATGATGATCTCTCTAAAGTGCAAGATAATGTTTGAAAAAAATAGCAGTCAGCCACTGAAGAATAGCTGTGGAACAAAGAAAATGGGCTCAAGCGTGGTTGAAAAGATGGTCTTGGTTAAGTACTTTGTTCTTTCTATCTTGCTTAGCTTTGTGAAATAGAAGCAGGCCTGCAAAATAGAAATTAACAGCATGATCTATGGTAAAATGGAGAGTGCTGCATTTTGAAAACTGATTTTTATATGCTGGAACACAAAATTAAAATGCTAAAAGCCTTCCATATAAGGTGGCTCATCTGCTGATCAGTCATTCTAATGTGGCTCTGCTGAAATCAACTAGTGAAAATCTGTCTCCTGTTAATTTCTCAGATTGGGAGATAACTGCTTTTTTTTTGTTTTGTTTTATGTATATTGCAATATTTTTGAGAATGTACTGGTCACAACTGGAGAACATTTTGCTGGACTCTGAAGTCAGTGTTCAATTGAGAAGATGTATTACATAAAAGAAACATTTAAGATTAAAAGGTTTTATTTTGGCCAAGTAAGTTACTACAGTGCCATTTAAATCTGTAATAGTGTTTACAATATAAAAGAAAAATTTTTTGGGGGTTTTGTGCTTCTGGAGACCAAAGTTTCAGGAGGCTTTACAGCAATACATTTTCCGAGATAAAACTGTATTTTTGTAGCTAAATTCCCAGAGTGGGAACTGCCTAACTCTCTGAATTAATACTGTAGCTAAAGAACTATAAGAGACAGGAAGAATAAAGTTCTTGGAAAATGAGGATGATTAGCAGAGCTACCCTTCTTTGAGTGTGTACAGTCTTTAATCAGCCTTAGGATTCATGCACTTTACAGTGTTACTCAGCCCATAATCATATACATTAGTATTTATAATCTGACAATAATGGAAGATTAACTGTAATTGAGAACCATTCATTTTAGTTGTGATTCCATTCAAAAGAGGGGAAAAGCCTCTACCTTTCTGTACTGGACCATTCTAGGTAGCAGTGTGAGTATTTTCCCTAACACTGTGGGTGTTGTAGCTTTCTGTTTGCCATCTGATTTCTTCATCTTGCTCTTACCTCCAATTTTTTTACTTTCCTATAGTCATAAAGTTATTGTGCATATAAAGAGGAAAACAGGTAACATATATATTCTTGTGAGGTATTTTTTTTTTTCTCTTTGCTTACTGTACAGGAATAATTTTGTCAGCACTTTGGTGCAGGTTGGGCAGATGGGCTTTCTGATGTCTGAAAAGAGAAAACGCTTGGGCTTTTTAGGGCTGATTGGAGGTGCCAGAAATACCAGAGAACTCATACTCAAATGTATTTAGGAAGTTTAAACCTAGTAAATATATATTACAAGCACTTAAGCCCTCTGTGAAAATTTCAGCTTTGTGATTTGGGACACGTTCTTCTCTCCCAAACACTGTGATGGAAGAGGAGGCATCCTGCTTGATATGAGTAGGGAAATTGGCAGAATGGGAGCCTCTCTGATAACAACATGGTGAAGAGGCCATCCATCAACAGATAGAAGTAGAATTAAGGAGGTGGCAGCCAGCAGGAGAAGAGGGCAAGAAAGCAAAACTGCAGGCTCTGATACTTGATGTTTGATGTTTGAATTCCAGCATCAGCTGGAATTCTATGTATTGTCTTGTTCTAGCTCCCTCCTCTAGTTGCTTGAGTCAGTGCTTCAGGGCAAGAGACACCCAAAAGCAAATTACCACTCAGACTGAAAAATTTAGACAGTCAAATCACTGAAGTGGAAAAAGAAACAGAAAATTCTGACAGTTTCAGTGCTGCTGTATTTCCCATATTATCTAAAACTTCATATTATTTCTAGAGTTCCTACTTCAGAGACAGTTATGAGAAGGACAGGCAGTCAATAAGAAAAATGGGAACATCAGTGTTTGTGTGACTAAGGTTTTGGGGAGCTAGAATTAATTTTAGCCATAGTGTTTGCATTTGCTTGGACGATTTCTATTTACCAAAAAATTAAATCTGTGATTCTCTTGCTGTTTCTACTTGGAGAGCTGCTTGCAAAAGAATGTCTGAATGAGATCCTTCATAAATTTTTGCCCTGTTTCCTACTTGATAGTTAAAAACACAACTATCCCTTTGTCTTTTGCTGCTATCACACTATACTCAGCCTGTTGCCTGGCTATATGGGAATTTTCATTTGCAGTTGGGAGGAAGTTATGGCCCATTGTGGGCACAAAGAATGTCAGATAAAACAGTTTGAAAGAACTGTGGAAAAATCTTTGAAGTTTCTTCAACATCCCTGACTTCGATTTTAATTTCTCATATTTGTTGCCTGTAAGCCTCTTGCTGGCTGAGAAAAAGAAGGTATTGTCTCTCATCAACAGCAGGACTGTTTGCCAGCCCTTTGACTCGACAGGAGAATTTTGAGCTTTTGCAAAATTTGCAGTTGAGCAGATGGACAGCACACAGGAGGCAGAAATGACACAAAGGGAGCCCTTAGTTTGTAGAGCACAGTCTGGATCTCTCTCTAGATTATCAGCTTTGTGCCCTCTACAAACAAGGCTGATAGAAAAAAAAGAAAAGAGTACAGGGCTGAGACTGAAAGAAAATACTGTGATGTGTAAGAGCAAAATGTGGGTCAAGACTTTTAAACATCCTCCCTAGTTCTTCAAGCTGCGTAGGGAATGTGAAAATTGGAAGACTTATACACAAGAAGCTTTGCTGTGCTTTTTTACTCAGCACATGCCTTGCGGTTAGCAAACACGCAGATAGCTTTTGAATTGTTTCCACCAAAAAATGTCAAGGCACATCACTGTGACCTTGCAAGACATAGGGTTCCTTTCTAGTACAGCTTCACTTAAGACTTTCTGAGCAAAAAGCACTAGCATGTGGAATCTGGCTCAGACTTCACACAGTGACCCTGAAAAGGTGATTAATGCAAGAGGGTAGCCTTTCCTCTTCAGAATAAGGAATAGAGAATATGTTAATTCATGGGAAAGGGAAGGAAAAGGAAAAAAAAAAAAAAAAAGAAAAGAAAAAAATTAAGAAGCACACTGAGGCTTAAAAACTCATTTAGTCATCTCCCTCCTCAAAGGCTTCTTCCTTTTTTGGAGGCTGAGGTATTGGCACTTGACCCACAGAACTTTAAAGGAGAAGCTCATGACAGATTGTTCCCAAAGGATTTCTTTGATACTGTAGTCAAATAGTCATAAAAATTCCAAAGCTGCTGCTGGAAAAGCGGGGGGGCAAGGTAGGAAATAAGCTGGAAAAGGAGAAAAGCTAATAGTAAAAAGGATTCTCATTCTTTCCCCTGAGGACAAGACATGTAGATAAATTCACTGGTCCTTGAAAGAAAACTCTGAAATATCAATGATTTGGCATTGAATAAGACCTCTCCCAGTCAAATCCACTGATTTTACTACAGCATTGCTCTTCAGGTGTAATATATTAAAAAATAAATTTAAAAAGTAAGGATTCAATTGACAGTATGTTCTATCTCCCTCCAGCAGTAACTCCCCACTTGATATTCTTCTGAAGATACGACATTAGCAGTGGCCTTGGCAGTGAAGTATTAACCCTGACCCTCAGTGATCTGGTTTCTGTAGCTCTAGAAAGTCAAGGTCCATGGGGAAATATATATGTCAAAAGGAAAACAAAAAGTTTTATGTAACAATAAAAGAATATCTAAACCATGATATTTTCTTTCTTTCAGCCCAATCATGTAATGCATGATTACTGAAACACCAGGCAGATATTAGCCCCAAGGGGACAGAGACTGGGAAATTCAGTCATTTTTCTTTCCCCCCTTTCTGTTTTATGGAGAAGCTCCCCAGGAGGAGAAATTGTCCTGCTTTAAGTCAACATGAAATGTCATTTTTACTCAGCAAAAGGAAAGCATGCCCAAAACTGAAATGAGATTGCCTGCATAGAAATTAATGAGCTTTGTTTTAACATAATATGCAAAGGAGACCTTACCAGTGAAATAACTTACCATTATGACATCATCAATTGAATAAGGTCTGGCAGTAAAATTTCTAGATCACATAGTACCCAAGTGTCCACCCAGATGCCTCAAAATAGATATCTACAGTGTGGAGATTTGTCTGCAAGCACTGATTTATTAAAAGATTAGTCAATGAAAATAAATAAATTAATTGGAATACAATTTGATATATTTGATTATTGTGTTTTTATTTGTATTTTATTGTAATTTGATTAAATTAATTGTTGCCAGATAGTACCTGTTTCACTCCCTGATCTCAAAAAAAACCCAAACCCAAAACAGCAAACTGACCCAAAACCTAGAGTGAGCATCTTCAGTGTAATCAACTACTATAACCTACAAAATAGGCTTGTTAAATTAATGTATTTCTGAGATTGAAGTCAGTTGTGTTCCTTACTGATGCAGAGTAAAAGATAGGTGGTCCCATGTTTGTTTTGAGGAACATAAACTTTCATTTTGAATACCACAAGGACAGGCATTGAAGGTTCAACATGGGTGGAATTCAAAATCTGTGCCCTGAAGTACTTGCAGTGTTAGACAGCTGTCCTATCAATGCACACTCAGCTTGGTATTTTATGTTGTTGGGATTTAGTGGATGTTTTACTTGTTTGGACAGCAAAACTTTTCTTAAGAGCTTCTTTCCATGTGGAACTGAATCTCCATAAACCTACTGTTACATTTTCTGAGCATGTTTTGTTCTGAGAAACATTCAGTCATGTTTTTCCTGGCCTCTTGATGTCATGGCCACATATTCCTCAGGCAGGTGTTTGCGTGCTGGAAATACTAATTTAAATTGATTATCAAATCACTTATCCTTCACAGAATATTGGGTACAAGTGTGTTACTGTTGCAGGAAATCAGTCAACATTTGGGTTGAAGAACCTGAAGTACTGTTTCAAAATGTAGTATTAAACCCTCAGCAGCAGTCATACTGCTTTATTTGGCACTTGCAACCTTGGGGTCAGGGCCAATGCCTGCTTGTGATCCGTACAATACATTCTACATCCCAGAAGCTGTAGGAAACAAAACAACTGCGTGATTTATAATTCTTCCTAAAAGTATTTGTGAAAGTTTAGTAAAGTGCTATGGCAATTAAAATAGCCTCTAGGTTTACTAATTGAAATTAAGCTTGTGTGAACTAGGGTTCCATTCCAAACTTCTGGTTTGTTGCTCATAAACTTCTGTAGTATTTTTCTCCTTGTCCTGACTTTTCCCAGTCATCCTTCTTGCCTGAATGTGGTTCTGGTTGTGTTTTGTTGTAGACTTTTAGTAACAGTAACAGTTCTAGCATTTTTTTAGTGTATGAAAGCTAAGGGAAAAAGCCTTTCCTCTTCAGCGACTCTTTGGATTTGTGCTTAAATGTTCCTCTAGTCAGTGAGGTGGGAGATAGAAAGCTGAAATAGCCCCTACTCTGGAAAACCGATTTATTTTTTTTTCTGGTGAAAACTGGATTTAGTTTGAGCAAATGAGGAGGAAACTGCAAAAATCCACACATGCAGTTTTTGTGTATTTTAAATAACCATTTTAATGTGATTTTTATCACAGAATATACTCAAATAACTGTGGATATTAACCAAGGACTTTGCAATGGAAAAGCTGTCAGTTTTATATCCCAAATAGCACATACAAATACTGAGCAATAGCTTTTTTGCTTACAGCATTTCCATAGTTCTTATTTTATCAGTGTCAAATAGATCATTACATTTTCAATATATTGCTGTTCCACATTAACCCTGGATGTAATCAGGCAACTAAACTTTGTACAAGAGGGAAAGCTAATATCCATGACAACATATCTAATTTTCATGTGAGTTTACATGTACATAGTTCTTCTTTTGCTAGAACACAACCTTTATTCAATTTTTGTAAGCTTCAAATGCAACTATTTGTTAGATTTCCCCACAGAAAAATACTGCAGGTTTCACAGCATCTCTAAATCACAGAGTGGCTTGGATTGGAGGGGACCTTTGAGATCATCCAGTACCACCCCCATGCTATGGGCAGGGATCCTTTCTCTAGATCAGGTTGCTTGGGGCCCCATCCAACCTGGCCTTAAATACTTTAAGGGGTGAGGAATCTACAGCTTTTCTGGGCAACACAGTGTTCCAGTTTTCACCACCCTCACAGTAAAGAATTTCTTCCTAATACCTAATCTAAACCTATCCTCAGTTTGAACCCATTCCTCCTTGTCCTGTCACTAAATGCTCTTGTAAATAAGCTGTCTCCATCTTTATTATAGCCTCCCTTCAGGTACTGGAAGGCAATTAGGTCACCCCATAGCCTTTTCTTTTCCAGACAGAACAGTCCAACTCTTTCCTCGTAGGAGAGGTGTTCCATCCTTCTGATCAACTTCATGGTCCCCTTCTGAAATCTCCAACAGGTCCATGTCCTTCCTGTGCTGAAGACCCCAGAGCTGGACACAGTACTCTGGGTGGAGTCTCATGAGAGCAGAGTGGAGGGGCAGAATCACTCCCTTGACCTGCTGGTCATGCTGCTCTTGATGCAGCCCTGGATGCTGATGGCAACAGGGTTGTAGAAATTCATATGATTGATGTGAATTCAATCCCTGGGCCAATGTTCTTAAAATGTTGGCTCTTTGGTGTCACGGGAATTGTAGTGGAAAGGTTAGTCAGTTGTGGAAACGAATACAGTGCTATTAGTAGATACACACAGATGTTCTGAGGGCTGGTGTGTTTTCTTTTGTGCAGTACATTGATAAAAGATTTATTTGTTATGTACTTAAAAATCTATGTTATGAAAAGTTAGAGTTTCAAAATGAGTTTTGTGCAACCATGGTTAATGTTCTATGTTTGAGATTCCTGGTCTGTGATCAATGGTGTGTTTTTGAAACTGAGATAGGAAAGCTCAATTAGTGAAAGAAGCATCGTTTATCAACTCTGTCTTGGGCTTCTGATTCTGTCCTGGGGTTTCTGATAGCACCTATGACATTAACATGATTGGTCCTTTTTAAAATGCAATAAATTTCTATAAATCACATTCATAATTGTGTTCAATTAAAAAAAATAAAATTTTGAAATACCTTTTTATCTATTACCCTGATCTTTTAATAATAAGTTTGTTTATTTTTTTCAAGAATGGGGGGAGGCAAGGCAATGGAAGTGGAACAGGCCCAAAATATTCTGTAGAAAGAGATGGGTGTGTCATATTGCAATATCCATCTTTATTGACCTACAACTGAATACCCCTTGTCTCTCATTAACTTCAAGAGGAAATTGAAACATTTCCAAGTGCCATCAGAAATAAAGAATATGAATTGGTTGATACAGTATTTTGAAGAATAGAGTACAAAGTTGTTAATGAGCTATAGTGGCTGCCTTCTCTAAGAAAGACAAGTTGCTTTAATCAGAAAGGTCATGCATGTCAGATAGCATTATTGTTTCCTATGTTCACTTGACTCTGCTTCAGTCTGGGGGAATTAAGATTTCAGTGAACATTATTAATAGTTAAGACACATGTCTGGAGATGTGGACTCTTCTGCATTCAACTCTGCCGAAATTTCACTTCTGATTTATTGACATTGCTGTTAAGTACTGCTTAAATATAGCCAGCTTATATGTGTCACCAAAAACCCTAGAGTCATGCTAGTGTTAAATTTATAGCACAGGAAATACCTTGGGGATTGATGAAGCAGCTACTTCTACCTTGGACTTGAACCCTAGGAGCACTTCCATCATCCCTAAGGTTGAAGTGATATAGTCATATTTCTTAGATATACTGGAAAGAGAATGGAAGACTTGTGATTCACTTAGGTTGAGACTGAAATTATTTGGGAATTATCTGTAGATAGAAATTCCCTGCAGGTGGTCAGGATGTCCTAGAATTTGTATTTGTTTGGTGATCCAGGGGTTTAGATAGGCACTTATTCAGAGGGAGCGGTCCAAAGACACTCTAAATACAGACTTTACTCCTTTATTTCCCCCTGTTACATTCATCATTTTTGTGGATCTGCAAGCTGTATTAGGGCTGGCCAATATTAGTCACTGCATAAAAAAGTTATTGGAAATACTAAGAGAATTATAAAAAATTTTTTTAAAAGCGTTTTGAATGGTATTACACAATGGGATCTCTCAAATAACAGAAAGCTACATGTGGGGGAATTTGAAATGGTGTCTTTTTTTTGGTTACATTTGGAAGGGTTGATTGTAATTTTATTATATATATGCAGAAAAAAAAGGATATGTTCATCCATTGGGGCTCACAAAACTGGTTTTGACCCCAAATGGAAAAAACTGTGAAGTGGGAGAAAAACCCCACCACTGTTCATTGATCCTGAAAGTGTTTGGTGAATTGTATCCTGATGAGCGTATGACTGGTGCAGGCAGACTGTTTTCCTGCAAACTCCTCCAGCCAGAGCAGGAAGACATCTGTCAGGTTCCACAGGAATCCCTGTCCTAGCAGAAACAGTAGTGTTGCTGTCTGAGTTCTCTTGACCTACAGTGAGGCTAGACTGTATAAAAACACCTTTATCACAGCTTGAGTGGAAAGGAAGGATAGTCATCTGGTGTCTGTTATTTCTATATAGGTACTGGGAAGAAAAAAGGAACAGAAAAATGAAGTGGAAATATATTTACCTCCTTGTTACTACTGTGTAAGCCTTTTTGTTGGACTCAGGTCAAGATTCTGCTACAGGAAAGGTTGATAAAGGCTAACATGGGAAATGATTGCTTTCAGAAATTACATGGCAATCTTGCCTTATTGTTTCTTTTCATTGTCTGGGAAAGGCTGTACTTTCCCTTTTTTTTTTTTTTTAATATTTACATTGGCTATGTTTTCTCCACTTTGGTTCACTTCAGTGAAAACTGGAGGTTTCTTTGCTGCTTTTTTTTTTCTTGCTTTTTTCTTTTGCCATGGTTTTTGTTTTAATCCTAAGTTTTGTTCTCCTTCCTCACCTAAGCCCTTTCTTTAAGTGCAGTGAAAGTTTGTTATTCCTAACTCAACTCTTGAAACCCAGGTTATAGAATACAGTTTGGTGGTTTAGAAAATGAGATGAATGTCCATATACCCAAGTTTAGAAGGGGGTCAGTGCAGCAGTGTTGGAGGAGTGTATGGATGCATTCTAGGAGCTTATTAGGATAGATAAAAATTATAAAGTCTTTAGCTGTTGGAACTATTGTGCCAAAGTGAGGTGTGCATCTTGAAATCACTAAACTTCCATTCAACATCCCTTTTTAAATAAAAAAAAAAACCAGATCAGCTAGTTCATTTTGTGCTGTAGCATCTGCTTGTGCAAAGGCTGTGGAGAATAAGAATCCTTTTCAGAATTGGGCTGTCCCAGCAAGATTACCTGGGCAGGCCAGAAGTACAGCATCTTTTCCATTAAGGACTATGCTATCATACAGGAAAGGCACTACTTTTTCCTAGTGTGATATCTCATCCAACCCATTTTAAGGTATTCTCAAATATGTTTGGATGCACAGCAAAGATGATTCTTCTTCTTTCAAAATTCTCTTCTTATCTGAGTGGTTTGAAGCTCTAATGAAGATCTGTATTATCTATACAAATTTTCATTTCTTTTCATCTTCCCCAAGAAGGATGGTGAAGCAGCTGTGCAGCCACTAATTACTGAGAGATTAAAATAGTCTTTGTGATAAGAAAGGAACCTCAGTACTACTTTTTCAAGCCAAAACTGATAAAGAAACTAGCAACAAATACTCCTTTTTGGATGGCCAAGAGGTAACACCATAATTGAATGTGCTACTATCTCAGCACAAGGGCAGCTATAGGATATGACAGCTCTGATTATGTTGAAAAGCCAACAGGGTTTTAGCATCTGCCAGCTCATTCCTGTTTGTGATGTGACAAATATCTTCACCAAAGGAAAGCTAGAAATACCTAAATTAACAGTACCTAAGTCTCTCTCTCCCTAATTGATTTTTGATGCTGAAGAAGGGGAGCCATACCAGCAAAGATGGCTATAGGTTAACTTTTGGAAGGTGAAACTTGGTACTATACTGGCAGAGCGAAAACCTGAAGTTTCCCAGTATAAATGCTTTAGATAATGAAGGAAAAAGAAAGACTAATAAACTTTTTCCTCATGATATCTTATGCAAGAGTGTCCTGGCTTAAGTGTTTAATGAAGGAGAAGACTGAAGATTAAAAATAGTAAAATTTTTCTTCTTTTATTTTTCTTTTTCCTTTACTTGCACTGTGTTTTTTAACAGAGGTATAGTGATTAAATGAGGGCATAATATCCAATAGCATTTCAAACCTTTGCCAGACAGATGCCAAAATGTCACTCTTAAATTTCTGTAGCCTTCTATTGTGGCAAGACAGATTGGAGCAAAAGCAGCATTTTACAAGTTGCCTAAGAACATCCCTAAGGGCACCTCAGGTACTACAAGTCAGATTAGACTTGTCCCAGAAATCAAAACTCTGAACTTGAATAGGTGTTAGCGTGAGTATCAATCTTGTACCTGTAGAAGAGAAAAAGGAATGTGATAATTTAAAATATAATTGTTCTCTCTTGTCCTGTGTCCTCAGTGCAGCTATTTCTTAATAATACATAGGTGCTTATTCTATTCAACTATGTTCCTCTAGATTCAAAGCTTAAATAGTTAACTTTTTAGAGTTCCTCTGATGTCTGTAATTGTCCATGTTGTACAAGTTCAACTTTATTACAGTAAAAAAGTGATAATAATAATAACAGTAATGATTCTGTAAACAAAAGCCTTAATAATATTTCCTACCCAATCATCCTGAAGCTACATTTGCATCCATCTTGTTGCTCTTATCCCTCCGACATGTCTGGATCAGCCGTAGTTCAGATGTGGTACCAAGGTTGCTGCTGGAGACCTGAGCATCGGGAGCTCTGGGTGCTTTGCTTGCCCTCTAGTGGCATGAAGGGGCTGGGGGTGGCTGAGGGGCTACACTGCTGGCTGGCATCCCTAATCCTGGGGATGTTCAACCAATGAAGAGGCAAACCCAAGGAGTTTTATTAGCAGAGCATCTTCTTTCTGCCTTGCATTTGAAATTGGAATCTGTCAGGTACAGGATATAGCTTGAATGCAAAGAACTTTCTGCTCTTGCATGCATCCAAGAAAATTCTTTGACTGTAAGAGGGAAAGCTGTTCTTCCAAATGAAGTTACTGCTTACAGGGATGCTCAACACATTAGAGGAAAAAACTGCAATTGAAAGAGATATGAGCATTGTCTCATTCCTGTGTTACTAGAGTGTTACTTTAATTTAATAACTAACGCAATTTTTTTTTGACATTTTAGTTTCTGTGATTTCTGTAGAATAATGCCAATTACAATTCATTAGCTGTCTTTTAATTTAAAGACATGATGCAATTGCAATTGCATCTCAGCAAATTTCCTTAGTTGAGTCACAGAAGAGATAAACATTTGTTGATTTGCCTTGACATGGTATCCATTTTCTCTAAATTGTATTTTGATACATTTGATAGCTGTAAGTATCTTCTACCACCCAGAATTAAAACTTTCTGTCTACAGTGAGATGGTTACATTCCAATTTCTAGAAAAATGATGAAAATACAAATGCAGATTGTGATTATGCAGGAAAGTCAGGTGCAGAATAATGCCTTCCATTCACAGCTCTTTGGCACTAGAAGCAATTTGTCACTGGTAAATGTACTGCTAACTATTGTTATCTTTCTATCTTTCACTTACTTTTTTTTTCCTTATAAGTTCAGCCCTTATAAAATCGACTATGTGGAGACTGTTCTTTCTCAGACCAGCACAAATTGTGGTCTGTGCATGTGTAAGTCATACTCTTAAGGACCTTTTGTCAAAGAAGCATCTCTCAATTTCAATATGTTTTCAGTCCATTCTCTCTCTGCAGGTACAAAACCTTCGAGCTTGCTTCTAGCCACTCAGGTAATTTTTTTTTTTTTAAGATGGATGCTATGATTGTGTCTATATTCAAAATAATTTCTTGGTCTTTGGAATGAGAACATGTATTTCATTGAAATGTTTACACATTTTCAGGTGCTGCTTTTGCCTGTAACAGCTAGAATTCTCAAGTGTTTGTATTTATGTGTATACAGAGATAAGGAGTTGAGGGCTTGGATGAACATTCTCAATGAGCAGTTTGCATGCAGTCACCTGTTCAAGTAAGACTGGAGATTTTCGGGTAGGTTCCTCTGTGCCAATAATTCCTTGAGTATTTATAACCAGGATAGGAAGTGACAGCAGACTGTCTGCATTTACCTAGCAAAGAATTGTTGTGCCTTTGTTAGACACCAACAACAGACTACCTGGTTCTCCTGACCCTTGAAATCTTCAGTCACTTGTCAGCTCCTATGTTACTCTGAGGCTATACAGGAGTATTTCCTTCGGATAACTTGTTCTAGCAAGGGCAATTGATTTTTATCCTTAGTAAAGGCTGGACTGTTCCTAATGCATGCATGTACAAAGCAGTACTCAAGACTTTCTTTTTAGTTGTTTTCATCAGATCACCACTCTTTGAGTAGTAGGTGATGTTTACCTGCGAAATCAAGTGTTATCAGAAACTCAACTTCTCCTGTAATCTGAGGAACTAATATGGGCATTCAATGGATTTGCATGTTTTGCTTTGTTTTACAAGTCTGTTGTATGCTTGATTCATGAATAAAGATTCATTTACATGCTATACTGTTAAATTAGTTTTTGGAAAGAACAGAAATAAAAGTGTGGAAAAATACTTTATGGTATTGCATATCTTGAAGCTGTTTTGCCTCAGCAGTGTAGTACTCCCTTTTGTCCCTGTTTTTCAGATAGCTTGCCTTTTGTTGAATAAGACATAATGCTGAGTAAGACTTAATACTGAGAAGAGCAAAGAGATTGGTATGTAGAAACTGAAAAGCCGTCTAAAATTCTTCATAATGGCTCTTTTACCACTCCTGTCATCATCTGAGGAATATTTTTTCCTCAGGAAAAAAAGTCTTTTGTCAGCTTAGTTAAAGGAAGATGCCTCTTGGAAGGTTCTGTTTCCAGCCCAAGCAGCCCTTTTCATTGCTGTGTTTGCACCATTGGCAGCATCTGCTTGGCTGCATAAGAGTTGGCATGTCTGCATGAGCTGTTACTGCATATTCATTTCTGGGTTGAAGTATTCTCAAACAGATCATTGGAAAATTACTTCTTGTTTTTGAAACTCCCGGTACAGGGTCTTCTCTGTACTAGGCAAGTGTATGGAAAAGCATGCAGTTGCTAATAGCAAAAAATGTATAGCAGAGCTCCCAACCCTGTTTACTGGCTTCAGGCAAGTAGTGTTCATGAATATGGCATCCTGGCCTTTATCAAAAGTCGTGTAGCCATCAGGACTAGAGAAGTGAATGTCCTCCAGGACTTGGCACTGGTGAGGCTGCATGTTGAGTACTGTGTCCCATTGTGGGCCCCACACAACAATACATTTAGGTGCTGGAGTGAGTCCAGAGAAGGGCAACAGAGCTGGTGAAGAGCAAGTTTTATGAGGAGCAGCTGAGGGAGCTGGAGTTGTTTATCCTGGAGAAAAGGAAGCTCAGGGGTGACCTTCTTGCTCTCTGTAACTGCTTGAGAGGAGGCTGTAGCCTGGTGGGGACCGGTCTCTTCTCCCAGATAACTAGGTAACTGGACAGGACAAGAAGAAATGGTCTCAGTGTGCCAGGGAAGGTTCAGGTTCAACATTGTGAAAAATTCCTACACTGAAAGGGTTGTCAAGCACTGGAAGTGGTGAAGTTGCCATCCCTGAATGTGTTCAAGAAACAACTGGATGTGGCCCTTAGCACTTTTTTTTGTTCACATGGTGGTGTTCAGTCAAAGGTTAGACTCAGTGATCTTGGAGCTCTCTTCCAACCTTAATGATTCTATATAAACCCACTTTACTGGAAGCTTTGAAGCTGGCATGTGATTCACTGGTATCTATGTATAATTTATGTGGTTTTTTTATATGGTACAAATGTCATTCTCTTAGATTCATTCTTCTGCTTATGACCTCTTTAATGTCACTAGTAGACACATGAATAGAATCATGGTGATCCTAGGGTATGTACATCTTTTCATAGCAAATCAGAACGACATGAGAAAGGTGAAGATAGACTGAAGAGGCTGCTTGGAGTAGATATCACAGCCATAAAAATATGCACACGATCCTAGAAACTAATAGTGCTCTCTCAAAGAGCCTTGGAGGGAGGGCATGGATGAGCATGGAGAGACTGCTCAGAATCAAGTAATGGTTTATGGGGAATGTCAAACTGCACTTAGCTGTCAAAGCTCATCATTTCATCCTGCAGTGGACAGCACTATTAGAGTTTGCGCTTGTAGGGGTGTAACAATTGTGCTCTTTCCTTTGAAGAAATGTAGGAAAGCATTATATGCAGCAAAACTGAGCCTTACAGGATGCATATGACTAACATCCTGGTTATAAATAAAATACAGCCTTGAAGAAAGTAACCTGTTATTTCTCAAATAGCAGGAAAAGTTGTGCAGGAGGTGCTTGGAGGGATGGTCAGGAGTAAGTTCAGCTTAGTGAGCTGAATCTCTCTAGATTGCCCATTTGTTGCAATTTGTATTAGTAGGCAGAAGGCAGCCTTCTGTGATTGTGTTCCATCTCCTCTGGGAAGTCTTTAACAGATAGCACATAGAAACCAAGAAAGGAGATAATGGTAAACTGCATTAACATGGACAGCTTCCAGTACTGCTGCTTGGGCAGCAAAACTCTTAGAGGATTTTCAGCCAGGGCCTCTGACAGATAATAGGTAACAAACACCTTTCCTGTAGAAACAAGTTATTTCTTCATGATGCCCTATAGCTACCTTTCCTACCTTGCTGGCATTGCCGTGATGCATTGCTACTGCAAAGAAGCATCTTTGAAGGTAAATGGGCAAGGAGCCTAGTTAAGTTACCAAAAAAACAGAAGCCCAAAAATCCCCCAAGACTGTCATTGTAATACCTGCTGAGTAGTGTGATTTGGTGGGAGGAAAGTCCTACTTGTGTTGTAGCCAGAAGTCAGTATACAGAATTCAGATGGATAAAGAACACTTTGTTATAATGAATATTAATTAATGCATATATTGATAGATGGAGAATTTTCTGAGAAGTAAAATATCTATTTGAAATATTTCAAGTAGACCATGGAATTAAATACAGCATATGGTCAACCCTGTAGGAAGTTCTCTTGACACTTTAGGTAAAACCTCAAGTGTCTCTTATTTCTGTGTCAATTTATATGGCATGGCACCTAACTTCTTTACAAGTTTGAAATAATTTTAAATAATTCTCTGAGCAGGTTTCTTTTGATTTTTATAGCTTTGGTCACAGTGTGTGTTCTGAGCACAATGAAGTAGAGAAGTAGAAAGAATTTTGTTTTCAGAAGTGGTCTCCACAAACTGTTATTAGAACAAATGCTTAACAGAATGGCTTTTAATATTTTTTTTCTTTATAGGGAAAAATAGATTTAATTTATGGCTATATTTTTATACCACATCTTAAAATCTGCATAGTAAGATGGGTTTCTTGTTTGTGTTTTACTGCTAGGATTGAGAGTTTAGTCACTTTTAAGACTTGAAAGCATTTCAGTATGTGAGATGTAAATAATGTTAGTGTTTTCACACGCGCTACATTTAAATAGGTTTGACAACCACATCATCAAAACTGTAGATACTTGGTAATGAGGCTCCAGATAAGAAGAGTTTTTTTCAATTCCCTGATAAAAAATTATCTTTGCCTATCATCTGATTCTGCATTACCAGGGAAGGCTTGTTTTGTCCCCTCAAGAAAGAAGATATGGGGTTTGGGCATTTGTTTTGATATGTTAAACTAAATTTTCCAATCATCAGAGTTAGTGCAGGACTTGGCACCTTGCAGGATTTTTTAACATAAACCAAAAGAGAGAGGTGAAGGTGAGTGGTCATATTTTGATCTTTCCTTTTAAAATAACACATGAAGCAAAGCTTCAAAGGAGTGGAAAACCAGTGTTGAAGTAACTTGAGATTGGACTGTTCACAGAAATTGCTAGCTGGTAGTCTGAGCCGTTAACAGCAAACCAGATTCTCCATCATGTAGAAATACTGTTTAAAGTGCATGAAGAAGCTTATAGGCACAAAGTTTGAAAGCCTGCAAACCAAAACGACAACCTCTTCCTGATGGTAGTGGAATTCATTAGGGAAGTTCTACTGCATCTACATTTCCTTCACTACTTTCCTTATTTAGAAGGCAGCAGCTTCCTAGTTTGGTTTTTGTCCTCTTATCCATGTTTGGGTAAGATTTGAAGTGTAATTCAATGTGTTTAAAAAACCAAAATTAACAGCAAAGACTTCCTAGGAAATAACAATAGAATTGATGCTGGCATTTGTTGTCCTCTCCAAATGTCAAGATATTCAATAATACACTCCCTGAGAAATCAAAAAGCATAAATTGGGGAAAATAGCAGAACAGTCAGTTTCTACAGGGCATTAAGGATAGACCCACAAAAAAGGCCTAAATGAGGTGGGAACACAAACATCCTCTGAACACAGTGTCTGCAACAGCTTTTGAGAGCCAGCTAGTACGTCTGAGCTCTAGTAAGCCATTAGTTGAAAGGACAACTGCATGCATTTTTAATGTGCCTCATTTGGATCCTTCACATCCTGACCAGTGTTTGTGACTCCTTGAAAACACTTCGTAAAGCTATTATGGTATTTTGTTTAAGAACATTATTTCTGTTTGGAGAAAAGTCACTGAATAGAATGAGAATGTTATTCAGACCTTTTTAACATGTTGGAGATTATGGAAAGAGTCCAAACTGGCATCTTCAAAAAGTATGCAGATACCTCTGCATGAACCTTAACTTGAAAATAATGTCTTTCATGATGAAGTTTGCAAATGTGTATGTGTATGCAGATCTAAACATTCTGGGTTTTTCTGCTGAATGCCTTTGTCATCAACATAATGTTATTTTAAAACACTTTGCAGTGGTGGAGCTGGGTGGAGGCATTAAGTGCAACCTGGTTTTTACCATCTCTGTACATCATTAGAAAGGAGAAAACAGCAATGTCTGAATATGTTTATAGTAGTATGACAGAATCTCAATCCTGCTGAAGTAAATAGAGATTTATAAAGATTATAGGAGTATCAGGATTTGACTTTTAATTATCAGTACTTATAGTTTGTTCACACAATGCTATCCCTGTATAGATTAGTAACTGCTTGCTGCTTCAGAAGTCTTTGTTCAATTATATCTAGGAGAGAGGAGTTCCCTAGAGCAGCTGATATGTGATGAGCTCTTTTATAGAAGCTGGCCAGTGTTGCCAAGGATTTCACTTATGCTGTCAGGTCTGATTTTTAAAAGCCATCAGAACCCAGTGTGATAATTATGTTAATATTTGGTGTTGAAATGAAGCTGAACATATCTGAGAATCTTGGCCCAGGTTTGAGTTGCAAACTGTCTTGTGAACTGTTCAGGTGAGAAAACTACCTCAGGTGTGAGGAATGATCTTTGGAAACTAATGAAATGAAACATTTGGTAAGAAGCAAAAATATCTCTACTGCTCAATTAAAAGGTTTTACTTAAAAGTAATCTTTTTCCACTTGAAGTTAATCTTCAGAACATAGAAAAATTCTTCACAAGTGAAAATATTTTCTGTATCTAGCATTTAGTTTAATAATATTCTTATTTTTATAAAGTCAAGAGACATGAAATCCCATCCTGATGAAGTGAAAGGGAATCTCTTTAAGGTTTTGTAGGATACTGGGGTGTTTTGCTTTCTGTCTTCATCTTGGGCTTTGTTGAATATCAAAGGGAGGAGAGTGCTTGTTTTTTTATTTTGTTTTGGTTTTTTTAAGCCTTTATTTCCTGGAATGTGTAAGATTAGGAGAAATCAAACTTGTTTGAAAGACAAAATATAAAATTGCTTTCCATTCCAATAACAGCTTTCTTTTCCAGGAAATTGCCTGCTCTTGAATGTTGAATCACTGAAACCTAAACATGTATGGATACCTGTATATTCACTCAAATGACTCGAGTGGTTACTCAGGTACTAAATGAACAGGGGAACATAAAATATTCCAAGCTGGAAAGTTAAAATATTAATGAATCATGAGTTTCAACATCATGAGAGGTCTAAAAATATCTTTTATATATATTTTATTCAGGTTCTGTTAACAGGATTTTTGGTAGAAAGTCAATTTCTCTCTAGCCTTTGGTGCTCTCAAAGTAACTATGAACATACATGCAATTTTATACCATCATCACAAAGCAACATCATGCTTAAACCAATAAAGAATCTTTGCTTTAGATTTCTGTAGCAGATATGTGAATAATTGCAGAGACTTCCACAGTATAAAAGTGTACTTGGGTTTGATGAGTTGGACATGTAGTGTTGAAACTTTTGTTACTACTTAGGGTTTTGTTTTTGCAAGAAGCACAATTGTTGTGAGAGAACAGAGGAATAACACTAAGGATATCTGTTGGAAAGGGTTGACAGCCCCTGCAGTTTTATTCTGAATATGAATTCGCAAATCCACTGCAGATGAGAAGGTGCATTCCGTTGGATTATAAATAGACTGTAGTTAGCTTTGAAATGCATCCATTTTATTCTGAGCTTCCAGGAAAGTCCTACAGATATGCAGCTACAGTGAGAACTCTAATGTTGGTAATAAAGAGAAAATGACAGGAGTTTTATTTGGAGTCTTCTGACAGCTGTAGAAGAAAAAGAAATCCATATGTTGTTGTGGCACCTTTTTTTTCCCCCTTACAAACACTGAAGGAGTAGATTAAAAAACTTTCCATTCTCAGAAAACAGGTCCTTATTCCCAGAGAAATGTTCTCAGTGTGACTGGAAATGTATACAGTTCTTGAGCCCTTTTTTTCACTCTTACTTTCTTGTGCTCAGATGCATCAATCCCAATGTAATCCAGAAGAACCCAGGTGCTGTTCTTTCTGGTGGTCTAAGGGAGGTGGAATGGCAAAACCTACGCTTTTGCTTTTGTCAGCAGAGCACTCAGGTACCTCAGGATGGTACTCACCTGAACACACTGGTCAATGCAGCATTTTTGTGCTGCCCAGCCCAAATTAGTAAGATTTGTCTTTTGGGGAGTGACCAGGATGACTCAGATCCAAGGATCAGCGGAGTGTCTGTTTAGAGTATCTTTGGAATTGATATCGAAAGATTATTGAACAGTGTACCCCTGTCCTAGGTGGAGCAGAAGTGCATCAAAGGCATTAAGGCATGTTACTCTTTGTCCATTAAATAATAAATCTGTGTAATTCCCCTGAAAACCACCTGAAGCAGAAGAACATTTCTCCAGCCTCCTTTTAAGTACATATTTTAGTGACTGAATAAAGAGTCTGTTCTTCTAATACACATCTCAAATGGGAAGTTTCAAATTCAGATGGTCATTTTTAGCTTTTTAGGATGTGTCTGAAACAGTCCCATCACCAAACATGAGAAATGGTAGTGTGTGTTTTGCTACTAAACGAAATCAGAGCACAGCGCTGTTGATTCTCCAAGTAATTTGATGTTGCATCAGGAGACAGATGGCAATGATAAACCAGCAGAGAGCTGGGAGTCTTCAGCTTGTATCAGCAGCATGTTGGTCTCCAGTTTTGGACTCTATCTAACCATGAACTATTTTTAGAGGGAGCATAAGGATGCAAGGCAATGCAATTACTGCCTTTGCATGGTGTGCAGAGGTCTTCAGCATTTGCACAATTTATTTTCTACACAGTGTGTGATGGGTTTCCACAACATCCATACATGACTGCTTGCACACTCTGGGATTTGTCTTTGTACAGTTAAGAGAGAAAATGGACACAATATACAGTTTGGTATTGCAGATAGTTTGTAGTGGAACAGAAAAAGGATCACTTCGCACAAATCTGGTGGCCAGTCAAGGTCCTTCAGCTGATGTGGAGGACTTTCAGGTAGCAGATGAGCTGGTGGATTCCTAGGTAGACACTGCCTGATAAACTCTGAGTCTTGTGGACTTTCTGCAGTGCTGATACAACCACTTAGGCATAAAGTAAAAACAGGCATGTGTTTAAGCTGTAAAAAGGAGACACTACTGGTATTCCTTCTAAGAACATACATGTTTAACTGATGCCATGAGAGCTATTCACCCCTTGACGTGATCAGTTTTATAACTTCTGTGCTGCTATGGGTTTCCATCATAAAGTAACTAAATAAACTATTTAATTTACTATAAATTATTTTGTGTTCATATGTTCCTTTTTGTTTGTCTAAAGCAAACTGCAAAATTTGCAGTTGCCTGAGTCATAAAAATCTCACATCACTAATCCATTGTTAGAAGCAAATAATATGATACATTACAAAACTAAAACCAAACAAAATCTAGCAATAATATTCTGTGTTCTTTCACCTCACACTGCATTCTGAGCACTTTTCTTACTTTTCCTCAAACTTCCAGGCACTTTTTTTTTTTTTTTCAAGAAGTCAGATCTCCATTCTTTGTGGGTGTTTATCAATCTCTGTTCTGGTGCCTGTCTCTCTGCCTTTCTTGTTCATATCAGCTGCCAATGCTGTGAATTTTTTAAGGCAACTGCAGCCATTGTAGTTGAAACGTTTCAGGGCAATATCAGCTCTCTAATACTAAAACAAGAATATGGTCTTCATTTTTCTTATCTCAAAACACTGAAAACAAAAACATTTTCTTCTACATCCCCATCTTCCAGTGTGACTATTCTAATGCCATTGTGCCACTGCTGAGTGTAGTGCACATTTACATAACAACCTCCCATGTTGAGTTTCCTTTGGAAGCTAGACAAAAAAAAAATTATATGTAAATCAAGCTCATTTGGTCATTGAGATACAATGAGCATACACCATAATGATACCACTTTTATGGCCACATTTCAAAGCACAAGTACACTTCATCTCTTTAATCCCTTTGTTCCAATGCTCAAAATAAACGTTAGCCCCTGGATGAGATTCTATAATGCCACATGTAAAGTTTTTCTTTTTTTAATCAAGGACCTAAGAATCTTTTTCCACTGAACAAAAATAGTAACAATTAGACAAGGAGGACTGGAGCTATAAGATTTTTTTTCCACTGTTGCAATAAGTAATTGTAGTGGGGCATCAAAGAAATTCTATTGTGAAGTTTGCAAAGAACTCAGTTGTCACTCAAAACAAGTACAGAATCCATATATTTACATTGCAATAGCTAACATGTCATGATGATACATATTTTCTCCGTAAAAATGTTTGCTTAACTTTAGGAAACCTTCTCTCTTTCTAGGAAAAAAATCCTCTATTTTGGTGGCCTTCCTTTGATAGCATGCACAGCAAGATATTTAAAAGGAAGTGGATGTCCAGGGTGAAATTGAGAGTTAACAGTTCTAGTTGTGAGATTTTTTACTAGAATCTTGGGGCTCGTACTAATGAACCTTAGACACTTTGTATATTGTCCAAACGCTGGATGGTGCAAAATCCAACTGCTCTGACTGCTTGGAGTATTTATCTTCTCAGTGTGTGACTTTTGGAGAATATTTTGTATTTCCTGTAATTTCCTCTCCTCTGCCTTAATTTCCTTTTTGCTTGTACAAGTGAAGCAACAGTTGACTTGACTTCACTTGAGCACTTTTTTTGGCCTTT
Organism: Drymodes brunneopygia; assembly: GCA_013400955.1. Taxonomy (NCBI): domain Eukaryota; kingdom Metazoa; phylum Chordata; class Aves; order Passeriformes; family Petroicidae; genus Drymodes; species Drymodes brunneopygia. Next base: position 1,132,389 of record VZTZ01049097.1, read on the forward strand.
TTAGGCAAAAACTCTCTCATCAAATCTGTAGAGAAACTTTGGGAAGAAGTCTGTAAAACAAAGAAAAGCCAAACGAAAACTGTAAGTGTGGAGTAACTTGTTTTAATATGCTACATCAGAAATAGAATTTAAATTAAAGGCTGTCTTTACAGATGCATTGACTCTACTTAGCATCTATCATGAGCTATTTGTCTATTATGTGTGTATAGATGCATATTTCTTAGGTAGGTCCTATACTTAGTTTTATTTTTGTGGTGTTAATTCTCAAAATTTCTCTATTTAAAACTGAAAGACACCTCTTTGAAGAAGTTTCTGTTCTTTATTTTACACCTCTGCTCACACTTTTCCACCCAGTCCAGCCCCCAACCAAGTAAACCTAACATGTAAGGCTCATGAATGTTTCTCTTAGATTAAGGATTCTTTTGTGTACTGTTTCCCTTCTTTTAAAGAAGGAAAACTGAGATACGGAGAAAGGTTAAGCTGGTTGGTCAGCAGGGAGAAATACAGTGTAATGCTGCACTGAATTTTGCTTGGTAATGTTGCATGATCTGACAGTGTTGTTACCTATTGGGCAGTCAAGGCATCAGCAACAGCCTTTGATAAAAAGGCTGGAATCTTCTGGGTTTCTTTCTGTTCTCTCTATTCATTGACCCAAACATGCCCTTCAGAATGTTGTTTACCCTTTCTTTGCTATAGGAAAAGTGTAACTGCTTCAGCAGGAAGCTGAAGCCCTCCTGAAGTACCTGTTGGTAGAAACTTTTAAGTTTTCATATGCTTATCTACTCGTGAGCATACTTATCTTTAAACGTCTAAGTTGCTTAAAGTGATATTTCCTTTCAAGAAGGCTATTTCTTAAATTTATCAATTGTATACTGTTTATTGTATCATCTGTCATCTGCCTTTGCCTCATAACCTGTTGTGATTCATATCATTACTATGACTAGCCCAGGAAGGTGTGTCTCCCCTGAATATTTTTACATCATCTATGAGTCTGTAAAGACTGAGGGTTTTTATTTCCTTTGCTTGCTTTGTATTTTATCTGATAGAATTCATGTATAAGAAAAAAGCTAGGTGATCCAGTCTGTTCACTGGTTCTTCCTTGTGCTCTGATATCAGAAGATAATTTTATGCTGGCTATATTAATGTACAATTAAACTGACTACTTATTCAAAAAACAATTGTGGTATTTTTAACCCATAATTCTTGTATATTGTAAGCATTGAATTATTAGAGACTATGATAGACATGCCTGATCAAAGCATTAAGGATGTGTTCAGGAGTGCTCTTTTTATTTTCAAGTAATAGGAATGTTCTTTGTATTTTTAAGTAGTATGGATGCTTCTGCTGGAAAGAGCCCAGCCAGAACTTCCTTACACAGAAATGGCCGGTAGTTAGAAGGAGGATCTGATTTATGTTGGGTACCAAATTTTGTGTGGAGTCACTAAAGAAGAGAAATGAAAATCCCTTCTATTTCTCCAACCCTTGCTGTGCTTTCTGCAAAGTTAAGAGCAATAAAATAATCTAAAGCTATCCTCAGACACCCTCATTTGCCTTGGAAAGCTTTTATTGGTAAGTGCCTGCTGCTGGATACTGTAGTTGTGCAGGCTGAGTTCACTGTACCATAGTGGACTGAGCAGCACTTTGCACGTGTGACAGATCACCTTGATGCTAGTCAGCCTGTCTCATTGCCTCAAGTGTTTTACTGGTTGATTTCATAGTTCATTAAAAGACTTGCATTTTCCTCCAACAGCTGAGTGGCAAATAAAAATACCACTGGGTTGCAGAGACTGTGGTACCAAGTAATTCTAGCCTAACTGGCTATGCCTCTAGTAAGCAGTAAAATTGTTAACTGTGACAGCACCATTATTAGTAACGTCTCATTCATCTTGTATCCACCTTCCTTGAATTGAACTGCTTTTTCTATGCCTATTTTTGAACACTATTTTAAATTTTTCCCTAAAAAAGAAAAAGGAATAGATTTCATTCATCTCCTTATGAAAAGTTTCGATACCTTGTCTTCAAACAATTACGTCCTCAAAATTTAGACGGAAAATAAAACTGAATTATTTACTTATTTCCGAAAGGGATTCTTATGCAAAGCTTGATTTACCTTGATTAACAGCAATTTGCCACACATTTCAAAATGCATGGCTAGTATTTGTAGCTCAAAATAGAGATACTTTAGAATTCCCTACTATATTGAACACTGTTCAGGCTGCAATTGCTGTTTAATTTTTGGAGTTACAGTAAGATTTCATTTCAAATAGGTTTTGATAATAAATAAGCAGTGAAGTAATTTAGCTTTAAAGCTATATTTAGTCTTTTAATTTTTTATAATTACTTCCTTGGCTAACCCCTTCAAAATGCATTTTTATCCAAGTAGCGTGAGGTTTATGAGGCAAACATAATTTCCTTCTTTTTCCTGGAAAGGTTTAGGGTTAAACTCAAATGGTGTAGGCACAATGTTGGCTCATGATGTTAACTGAAAGCATTTCATACTTTTTCAAAAACCTGAAAGCACAAGTAACAAAATAAAACAGGCCTTTTAGCTTTGTTTTTCAGTAAGCATAAGGGGGATTTGGTTTTATTTTTTGTTGTTTTACTTGGAAAAACACCTTCTAAAATGGCTTCCAGAGATCATAAAAACAAGTGTTGCTGGTATAAAATTACAGAGATTTTTTTTTTCTTGTTTTTAACAAATCTACGTCTCCATTTAGCACTTAGGAAAGATTAACCAGAAGTATGGTTACAGTGTTTGCCAGGGACCATGCCTGTAGTAAATGCTATTTCACTTTAAGATTTTGAAAATTTCTTCTGCAAATATGAGGGATCTCTGTGCCTGTTTTCAAGAACAAACCATTGACCATCCCTGGAGGTTGTGCAAGGCACGCAGTCTTTAGTGTGACTCCAAGTCCATCAAGGTTTGGGTTTTTTACACATTCTAAGGGAAGTAGTTTGTTATATCCTAGGGCTACTCTCCTTTATGAACTTCTTTCTTTTACACTAAACAAACAAAGTTTGGTGGAAGCAAGTATACATGAACTGAGGAAAACATTGCGAGCAGGTTAGAACATAATGGCAGAAAATGTGGTGGTAATTCTTCTGCCTTCCTACCCCAACAACCACCCTCCCATCAACCCCAAAAAGGGAAAAAACGCAAAAAAAACCCCCAAACAAAAGCAAATAAACAAGCTCCCCACAAAAAAAACCCCAAAACAAAACAGCCAAAACCCCCAACCTGCTAAACAAACAAAAATCTACTTAAAAATAAAAATTAGGATATTCATTTTGAGGTTTAAAAGGAGCAGAAGAAAGAAACAGACACCCCTGAAGTCTTGTTTCCCAATATTTCCCTTTTCTTTTTTTTTTTTTTTGGCTGTTGTTTTGGTTTTGTGAGAGTATAGAAACATCTTTCTTGGAAATACAAGCTATCATGAGACTAGGTACATTTTAGTGGGTCATTCATTTTCAAAGGCACCAGCCCTTCCACTGTGTATGTGCCTGCCATAGAAATAAGGCAGCCTGCTAAGCTGCCAGGTGCCAGGGAGATTTGATGCAGTAGGGGCTGGCTGCATTTTAGGACCAAGTTATTTGTACATGCATGGGCAGCAATAATGATTAGAAGCCAAGAAAATCCAACTGATCTCTTTGCTTTTGCTTCCTTAGCATTGGTTTGCTTAGTAATTTCTACTCCACAAATGTTCATAGGGGCAAAAAAGTGAGATTGACACAATCACCCTGCTATCTGTGGACAGTGGATTTTGAAATGCAGCCCATTAGAAAGATTAAGGGAATATTGGAAAATATGCTTTACAACTGGTTCATCTGTGAGTAGTATATCAGATTTCTGGGTAAAATACAGTGAAAATCAATGAAACAATTTCTGCAGGAATTAAAAAGTTACTTTAGGTAGGAGTTGAAGCACATTTCCTAAATGAATGTAAAATGAATGTACGACTGAAACATACAGAGTTCTGTAGGAGAATGAGTTGTATAAGCAGCAGGGTAACTTCAGACATTTGGTTTTTTGGTCTTTTGGGGTTTTTTCCCAATATTTACAGTGTTATAGACAGATTCCGTGAAGCAAAGCTTTACTGAGTGTGTTCAGGCTGGATACAGAAGTGTCCATTTAGATCCTGTAATGTTTTTAAGATTAAACAACTCTTTAAAATGTATAAGACCCAGCCTGGCAGGGATTGCAGCTGGGTGCTTGGGGTAGTGGCAAGATCAGGGTGCTCTTGTGAGATCTGAAAGATAAGGCAGAAGGAAGCCAGCATCCAACCTGAACATCATGGCAGAAAAATAAAATAGCAAACTGCCATAACTTTTATTGCTTATAAAAGATAACACAGCATGGAGATTCTGTAAGTAATTGGCAGACATGCATGGTTACAATGGTTAAATAGTTAAAAAATATGGGTAATGCACTGTTTCTTAGACATTCTTGGACTATTTTTTGTTTCTTTCGACTGTTGCACGTAATGAGCTTGATTTTTTTCAGATTAGATACGAAAATACATTTTTAAAGTATTCAAAAATAGCACTCCCACTGATTCAAAAGTCTAGGTAGAATTAGGGCTTTTTTGTTCATGTTTATCTTTAAAATGCCATATTGAAATATGTGGATTTTGTGGTAGAGGATGAAACATCTTGTCATAACACCTTTTCATAGACTGCAATTGTCTTATGAAATTCCCTGTTGCTTCAGTGCATGCTGGATCATGCTCACAGTAAATAAGCTTGGAAAAAGGTCTATAAAAGCAGTCAAACACATAATTTTTCTTAAACTCTTTAAAAAGCTGATTTTTTTGTTTAAGTTTCAGTTGTTTTTTTCTACTTCAGTATTAAACAGGCATTAGCATACATTGCTTTGAATTAAGAACTTAGAAAAAAAATTCCTCCAAAAACTGCTGCCTTGTCCTATTTTTATTCTATAGTTTTCTACTTCTGCTTTAATTCATCTAATTTTATTACTACACTGAATGTTAAAAGAAAAGTAGGTTTTTATGGTGCCATACTGATTCATTAAACTGCATCTCATAGTTCACTGTCAATACAGAAAACTTAAAGCTGTTCCTGGGGTTATTCTGTCTTTTCATATGCTCTTAAAATAGTCTATCTGCACTTAAGAGTTTTTCTTCTAGAACTCTGTTGGAGCCACCTGCCTGGGAGATAAAGTGCATTTCCTTAGGCTCAAAGTCAGCTTCTGATAGACTGCAGCCAGACCTCATTTCTTACAATTTTTTCAACTTAATTTTTCCTGATGTTTCTCCATATCACGATTTTTCTCATTAACTCCTCTCCTAATGGTACCACACCACCTGGGGTGCTTCAGCACTTCATTTCTACTTGGGCTGTGTATTCTGGTTCAGTGATGCAGGTTGATTTCCATTCATCACTAGCACAGTATAATGCCTTCCTGAACAAATCCCCTGCTTTCCTAATGTACCAAATTACTGAAACCAATTTTGGCCGCCTCTTCACATTTCTTAGGCTGATCAGTGACTCTTGAAACCTCTTTTTGGCTTTATGGAGCAGCAGACCTTCCTGCCTGTCTTATTTTATACAGGCAAACTAAACTGAAAAGGAGCAACCCAGGTGCCTAAGCAGGGGCATCAGGGGAATACACAACATATAATCTAAGACATCAACAGAGGCTGAGCAGCCAGGCCTTGTGATTAATGGGAGATGCTTCAGGACTAGCAGCTGGAAAACACTCAGGATACTTTAAAGTACTAAATATATGTTTTTTAGGCTCTCAAATGACTCCACCTAATTCCTGCTCTGAAAGAAAGTGTTATTGCAGTTAAATGAAACCAAAACCACTCAGTACAAAATACACATTTTATTATTTTTTTTTGTTTAGTTATTTTAATAGTCATAGTTGCAATGCCTTTTCTAATTGCAATGCATAAACTTGACAAAATGTATCTGTGTATGGTTAGGCCTTCTAAAAAATCACATGAAATATTTTAGGTATGGTGAAAGAATTTAAGGCACAGAATGTTAGAAAAGAGTCCATTGGTTCTAGTTAGCATTGAGGAAAAACTTTTAATGCAGTCATTCTTTCTGAATATGCTGTGGTCCTGCACTGGAGGGAGGTAAAGAATTATCATTAAAATATACACACTCATACAGTTTAAGCCTTACTTCTCTTTAAACTCCCTTCAGCCAGAGGAGTTAAATAGCACTGTACTATTCTTGGAGAATTTAATTTTCTGGTCTTTGTACTTCTAGACTATTTTAATTTCCTGACAGTACCAAAATATAGACACTTTGAAATTTCAGGTTTCATTTTCTTGAAATTGTGAAAGTATTTTTTGTAGAATCCAGGCTTTCAGAGGATGTCTTTTTTCATAAAAGAAGATCCTAATCTTGAAGGGAGAGTAGTGGAGGAATGAATATTGACTTGTATTAATGCTGGAAATAAAGTGAGGCTGAAGCATAATTTTCTTTCAGTGAAGCAATGAAAACGAGAAAAGATGCTTAAAAAATGCTAATGAAGGACTCAATTATGAAGAAACTGCAAAACTCAAAGCACCCAGGAAATTGCCATTTATTCATATTGCAGTGAAACACATTTGGTCCTATTGGGTAATTTTTTTTTTTTCATGAGCCAAAGACATCATTATTTCAGCTATTTCATAGCCTTGACTCCTACACACAGCTGCACTGGTATTTGGGGTAGGATGTGCAGGAATAAGCATCTCTGTGGCAAATATCTCATCTTTGCCATGCATGGTTAAAAAAAGAGAAGAACCTGGTGTATAAGTGGGAAAAGTTGGACGCACAGTGACTTCTGTGCTCAAGGTTTTGTTTAAGAGTGCTATCTACCCTTCTGTGTTGTTTCATCTGCTCTGCTCAATGGAGAGACTAGCCAAAAAAAAGTGAAGCCTTTTGCTCCTTGGAATAAGTTTTTTGTCAGTGAAGTGACATTTCTGTGTTGGAAAAAGCCCAGTAAAAATGACAATGAGCTGATACCTCTATTCTGAGTATTTCCACATCCTAGTTTGAAATAAAACAGCATTTCAAAAGTTTGAAGCTACTAATGATAACTCTAGGTATGTTCATGGCTTATTCTTAATGAGAGCAGAGCTCTTGCCCTTTGTTTTTACTATGGTTCCAGGCAAAGGCATCTGAAAAGATTTGGCTGATTTAGTGACCAGTGTTACCTCTCAATTGTTCCATTTATAGACTAGATGAAGAGCTGTTTGCTAGTGGCTCTATCATTAATGACAAACACAAGCCCACAGAAGAAAGAAACTTCTAAATTATTAACTGCCTGATCAGCAACTCAGTTGGGAAATTCACTGGGTCATGAATGCTGACAGGTTGTCAGGGAAACAGGAATAATTTAACCAACTGCCTAGGTTGGAAGATGAAATAATCTTACATAGTTTTGGTGTCTAATAGCTGAGCTGCATTTGCAAATGGAAAACAGAGTAATGTTTTTCATTCAATACAGGCAACTTGAAGAATCACAAAATGGTTGGGGTTGGAAGTAACCTCTGGAGATAATCCAGTCCAAATCCCTGCTCAAGCAGGTTCACCTAGTGCAGGTTGCATAGGATCACATTCAGACAAGTTTTGTTCTTCTCCAGAGAAGGAGACTCCACAACCATTCTTTGAAGCCTCAGACAATTTAGGTTTTAATTTGGAGTCTTGATCTATGGGTTTCTGGTTTGATTCATTAGAAACTCCTTGATTTTTCATGATTCTCCCCCTCCCTCATCTTTTTTCCTGTTCTAACTATTCATTAAAACTATGTATGAATATTTCTTTGATATCTTGGCAATTTGCAAACAATTAATAGTGTTATGAAGCTCACTTTAGCTTCCCAAGTATGGTGAGCCAAAATTCAAAGTGGTTCAGATGTCACCATTTCTACTTAGACTTTTATTTATTCTGGCTCCTTTGCTAGCCATATGCCCTTCAGGACCAGTAATAGGTACTTCCAATGGCTGAGGCAGTTTCCTTTTGTTCTGGGTCATAAAACAACCACCTGGAAAGGCAAGTTGAGAATCATAGGCAGGAAAAAAAAAGGTGTGTTTGACTGGGAGTTAAAGTAAGATTGAGTCTAGGATTTAGAGAGATGGGGTTGTGATTGGCAGGATGACTTTCCTGCCTGCATTAGCACTAAGGCTGTAGAAAGCTGGGAAATGGATTCTATGGCTCTGAAACTCTGAAAACTCTCAGTGGCATGCTCATTAGAATGACTGCTGGTCCATAGGGCTTACCTGTTCTCCTGAGTATTTCCTTCCTGCTGGAAGAGGGTTAAAACAACCGTTACAAAAGAATATCTGTATTTCAAAACTTTATCTGCTGGGATAACTGGTCACTCTTCATCTGTCTCCTTGTTCTTAGTGTGTATGCTAGCACTGGTTAGGAAAAGCAGGCAAAGGTTTTTCACTCACTGGATCGTAGAATTGAAGATACCTGGTTTACTGCAGTGTCACTCATTTGACCTGTGACTGGACATGTAGAGAGTGAGACAGTTTATGACTATCAGTGACTATAAATCAGTATTCACCAAATATTAAAGGATCTATTATTTAGCAACCAATCTCTTGAAGTTTTTTTGTGTTAAGTAAGAGCAATTATGCCATTGAACATTTATTAAGTATAGTTCTCAAATCTCAGAGTAATCTAGGTTTTCTGGGGCAGTTTGCAAGAAATACAACTGATTCCAGGGAAGCCTGGAATCAAAGGCCATGCAATGACCCTTGACCAGTGACATATCAAAGATGAGGCTGTAAACTTTTAGTTGTCTTCACAATTTCAGATTTAACCATGTTACATTTACACAGTAGGCCCTTATGGTATTTGAGGTTTTCCTGAATTTTTATCATTGTAGATAGAATAATTATCAAATTATTTTTTCTCTTCCTTATCCTTTTTTAAAATTTTGTACCAGTCTGATATTCTTGAAGTGGACAGATTAAAATACAGGGGGAAACTATGTCCTTAGTGCTGATCTTTACCATTCATATGCACGATTGAGAAAAGAATACATTGCTGTTGCAAATATTCCAAGTCACTTCTCTTTTTCTCACCCCTTTATGTACTTCCTTTACAAGGGTTGAGCTTGCCATCAGCATAATTCTGCTGTATTTTTATGTTGTAGTGTTCCCCTAACAATGGAGAACAATTTGACTTATTTCACTCAGCTGGTTGTCTAGAGCCCCTCTATACTTACTGGAGGGAAACAAGCACAAGGAAGCAGTTTGTTCCATCCCACAATGTAAATACCTGCTTTTGGAGCAAGTCTGCTGACTTCATGGAAATGCATATTTTCTTCTATCAGCTCAGATAACTGAAGTGTTTAAATCTATGTCTGGGCAGATTAAATGCACCAAAATGACAAAGTGTAGGTGAAATTATAGCTTTTATTTGGATAGGAAAATGATACATTTCTCAATCAGACTTTCTCAGAACCTAAAGTATTTTCTTGTGGGTTAGAAAGCTTGAATAAAATTAATATCCCAGGTAGCAATCTACTATTTCACATAAAATAAATTTCCTTTGGTATGTATTGTGATGTGTACATTACTGGATCCTCCTTCAGCTGGGTTTCTTTTTTGTTTATATTTTGGGGTTTTATTTGTTTGCTTGTTTAAGTTCTAAACAAACTTATTCCACCCATAGTCACTAGAGAAAATTTCATTCTCTCGCCTAGACTGCTAGAATCATCTTCTTCTTCAGAAAAGTGTGCTTCCTCATTTTTTTTCCTAAATGTAGGAACAACTTCCCTTTTACATTTATTAGAAGATTAAAAAAATCTACAGCTCCTTTTGCTTATATTTTTGTTTGGTTCCTTTACAAGCAAACCTTTAAAAATGTAACGCAAATAAAATAAACCCTCTACATTGCCTGTTAGTAAAATGGGGAAGCAAAACTATACCCCATAGTATTCAGGATCTTCAAATCCATTTTTTCTCTATTTCAAAGTAATGGTTTTTAACTGCTAATGAAAGCATTATATAGATTGGCTTCTGAAGGGGTGAATAAAGCTTTCAATTTTTTCCTCTCCTATTCTCTCTGCCATCAGTTTATGGTTCAGAAACACAACCATTTTGCTCTTCAGGACTAAATTAATTTGATGCACTATCACAGTGCATTCAAATTATCAAAGTCTCATTCTTGCCCTAAAATATGGTATTGAAGTGAGAATACTGATCTGCTTGCATTTCATGAATAGTTTGAAAATACTGAGCTACAAAACTGCATATGAAATTACTCAGTTTCTTCTTGTAGGTGATTATCTTTTTTCCCTTCCTACCATGTATTAAAGTATTATTTCCCTGTAGGTTGATTGTTTTCCCTCTTGCTATCTAGTCAAAAGCTTCAATTTGTTATTCTCCATAGTGATCACTTAAACTGGGGGCATTGGAGCTTTCACAGCTGAAGAACTGCTTTAATATCATATACAGTTAGAGAAAGCTACAAAAGCCTTGCATACAATAGGGACTCAAAGAAGAATGCAAATATATTTATTAGTGGATTTTAATGGGACCTCTTTTGGTAGATGAAAATAAGATTGAAATGAACTTTGATTTCCTTTTTTTTCCAAAATCTACTGTCACTGAAGTACTATCGCTGAAATATAACACATACCATTCATACCAGCCCATAAGTCTGGTAACCTTCACAAAATTGTGGATTAAAGAGGAGCTAGACTATATATGTATGTGAGAACAATGGGGTCATCAAGTTCTGATGTTTTCTAATGTTTTTCTGAAAGCTTCATGACTGTCTTCCCCCTCAAGTTTTCCATGCAGAAGTATTCCTCAGCACCTTGTGTGACTCGGGGTAACCTAGTGTAACCAGGTAAGAATAACAATGAGTTATTTTAATACACACACACAATATCACTTGATGCTTCAGCTTGCCTCCAGTAGTGTCTAAATGCTGAAATGTTTTTGCCCTATGTAAAATAACAACTTTCATGAATTCAGTGCCCTTCATATTTCATTTCTAGTACTCAATCTCTGTTACTGAAGAACAGCACCTCATTGGAAAGAGCAGAACTCAGTATCTAGTTAGAATCAGTGACAATTTCAAAGCAGATAAACACTTACTAAGGATCAGGAACTATAGAGATCTTCAGGCAACTTATTACCATTAATCTACTCACTTATATGTAGTCAATTATAAGTGCTCTTGTGTCGATTGCTAGTGTCTCTTGGTGTGTCTCTCTGAACCTCTTGGTGGTTCTGGTTAGTTGCGATGTGTGCCCAAAACCAGTGATTTTTTTGTCAAAAATGTTGAAGTGGCTTATTGTCCTTCAGTGGTGGTTTATATCCCTTTGCAAAGAAGTTTTTGTTGCGTCAACTGATACCAACTACTCAAGAGTAACTTGAGTGTTAGAAAAACTTGGTATTAGAAAAGCATAGTTGAATAAAGGAAATCTTTAAACAGTAATTTAAAAAGTCATTTTATATGCATTACCTGACCCTGGCAGATGATGCTTAGGGAAGAATTTTTCTCATTTGTTTCTGTTTAGACCTTTGCTGCAAAAAAAACCAAGAGATAGTGTGAAGTACAAGCTGATGATTGTAGGTCTTACAAGATCTGCATGAAAAGCATGATGTGTAATTACCACAAGAATGCTTTGTATAAAGTACAAAGATCAAATGCTATGTCTGAATTTTGTGCGGCAAAGGCCAGGAAGTTGCACAGATGAAGAGAGATAACATAAAAAGGAATGTTTTCTGCATTTGATAGTTACTAGTGCTTATGATCCAGCAAACTTTTTAAGAACAGACAGTATCACTTTTCTAACACTGAAAAAGCAAATGGTGCTATTAGTTCATAGCTCAAAAGCTGAGTCATCAGCAGTTGGAAGATTTCAAGGGAAAGCAGTGGTGTCTGGCAAATATTTGGATTAGAGGGACCATTGGTGCCTTGATCCATGTATTCTTACTCCAAAAAAGGCTCCCAAGAGCTTTTCTTTGTACTTACAAAACTGCTGAAAATACTTTTATTTCTATATCGTACTGCTTAGGCAAAATAGAGAAATAGGAGTTTTACCAGTTTTATGAGTTATATTTTCCATATTTATAGATTAAACTCAATAATTATGTATTTATATCATCATCAATAATTAATTTTTGTCTGCCTAGCATAGTAAAATATTCAAGCTTGGCATGTTTAATATCTTTTTCTTATGACTAATTAGCAAAATGACAACATTCACTTATTTCAGTTTTATGCAGGGAAGTGGCATTATGGCAAAATGGTCATTTATCATTAGTATGGGTAGTTGAGGAGGCTGTTTCTTCATTTTATAATCCTTTCAAATTACATATTACATCATATTAATAACATGTTACACTGGTATTCTTACAGCTTCTTTTGGTCAGTCAGGAGACATTCCAGTTTACAGACCATAATGCTCTTTGATCCTTGGCACTTACTGAATGACTGCTTCTCTTCCTGGAAATAATTTGGAGGGTTAAAGGGATCAGGATCTTTGCCATCATTTGTTCTACTATATTAAAGGATAAATAAGTGAATAAAATTGTGCTCTGGTAGTTTTCAATTCAGACCACTATGAAAATGACATGTTCTTTGCTTCTGTCAAACTTTGGAAGTTTTTCTCGATCTGCTGAATTCCTTAACTGCAATACACATCTAGGCCAATAGTAGCAAGTTTTTTGACTGTGGCCTGCAACTTAATTTGCTGGTTCTTTTCCACTTTGGTTTTTTTTCTCACTTTCTTGTATAGAAAATACTATTGTGTATTTGTTAAAGACAAACTTTTTGATTTCCAGTGAGAAAATGGATTTTTACTTTTGACTAAAGAGGCATTTCCTGGTGCTGTGTGTGCATTTACTTTTTTTCTTATTTTTTTTTTTTTTTTTTTTTTTTTTTTTTTTATATTNTTTTCCTTTTTGAAGTTCTTCGAGAACTTAGCAACCAACAGAAACTGAGGATGTATCCTACTGGGCAGTTGTACTCGCTTTTAAATTGGAATAGTTAAGGGGGTTTTTGTTTATTTGTTTGCTTTTTCCCCTGGTGGGTGACATTCATAGTTACATTCTGCTGTCTTTCGAAAATCTTCAGTTGGCCTTCAGTTTGGCTCTGGTGCATACAGCCAAGCTCTTTAGTATCTGAGAGGAACAGCCTCAGATATCTGAGAACACCTCTGTAGGATATGGTTTTCCTCCAAATCTCTATTTTCCCCTATAAATGCCCCTTCAGGAAGCTTCTTAGATCTGTAATTAACAAAATAATTACAAAGTGGAGTAAAAAAAAATAACATACTTGTTTTGCCATGCCATACAAAATGAAAATACTCTTTTAGGGTCTAGGGGCCATATTCCATGGACACACATTAAATGGCAAGGGGACTGACCCATGAGCTTTTCCTGTTCAACAGAAAGCCCGGCTTGGTTTGTGGTGATGTTGGTAGCAGTGAGATATGAACTCATGGAAATACACTACTACAGTGCTAATGGTTTACTGCAATCTCATCCGAATGATTAAATAATATTGCTAATGAGATTCATACTTTAGGTTGTACCTGTTTGGACAAAATGAATCAGTTTCTACTTTTTGTTATCATACATGTTTGTTCTTGTCTGAACAACTGCTGCAAACCTCAGGCGCAAGAGCTGAATTCTTTACTGATAGAAAACAGGGATGGTAACCTAGTAACTTTTGTCTCATTCAGAGGCTTAAAAATGAGGCTAAGTGGTTCTTTTATGGTGGTAGTGATTATAGTGTTTCAGCTTATTCTTTTTAAATTGCATTTTACTCATTTTTAAGGAATCAGAATTGATATAATGCAATTTTCTAAATGACTAAACCAAGATCAGGGTTGCTACACAAACTCCTTTCCTTTTTTGCCTGTTTCTCCCCACCCAATATGTAAATAGTATGCAAAACATGTTAGCATTTTCATGAAAACTCAGTATGTGTCTATTTTCTGTTTATCTCATTGCAAATGCTATAGAAGACAACATTTAGCCGGTGAGCGCTCTCCTTTCTGTAGATATCTAGATATACACAAGAAATATAGAATGATGTTGTTGCTAAATCCTCAGATATTTAATTCTCTTACTTGTATAACTAATTAAGGGTTTTCTTGGGGTTTTTCTTTTTTTTTCTTTTTGAAAGAGTTGGAGTCTTTAAAAAATCTCATTCAAGACAACGGCATGACTTTAATGGATTTCAATAGCTACACAGTCTTTCATCAGTATTACATATTGAAAGAAGCATCGAGCTTTTATTGCTAACAAAATTTTCAGTATAAAAATTCAGACTACAATTTCTGTCTGTGTCTTGTCTATTAAAAATGTTCTACCATTGGTGAAGTCCTACAGTAAGACAAAACTTTTAATTCAGAAAAAAGGCATACTCACATACTTTACTGAGAAATCAACCATTTCTAGGAAGAGATTAAAATCTTCCATCAGTCACCTATACCTAACTATTATGTTGTGTTGTGTTGGAAGTGCTGCTGGAGAGATGTGAAGGGAAATGAGAAAAGAAAAACCCTTTTGAACACTTGAGTTTGGGTATCTTTTCCCCTTTGTCCATTGCTTGTTAAACATCAAATATTCTTTGTGAAGATTAAATGTTTTTTTTCTTATTTACATTGCTAAATGAACATCATCTAGTGATGAATTTATAGTATTAAATAGAAGGACTAATCTGTTAAAGTATAGCAATTCATCTGTGCTTTGGAGCTCATGCCTTTTTTATGTATGAGTGACGACCTACGAGTAGAGATCATGTGATACTTCTCAACAGATTGTCATGATTTAGGAATGCTACTCCCCAATTTAGTGGTCCCACTGAGACTCTCCAAACCACCAGAGTGTGCCACTTCCTCACTCCCCCACTTTCCCCTCCCTCTGCAGGGGGTTGGAGAGGAGAATTGGAAGCACAAAAGGTAATGATCATGGATTGAGTTAAGAACTATTTACTGGAAACAGCAAATAAGAAAATGACCAGGACTAGCAACAGTATTGATAACAAAGGGTACAAGAAAGGAACAATTTACACCGAAACCCCCCAACAACAGACATCACTCAATAGCTCCCTTTGCCAGGCTCATTCAACTGGAAGGAACCCCTTCTCTCCACACCTGACAATGACCTGAGGTGGAGTAGAATAATGTCCAAGCCCTGCACTCTCCTGGCTGCTTCAAAACTGAACCCTGTGCTGGCCAGAACCAGGACACAGACAAACTAAAAATTCATTTCATAAATACAAGAAAATAACTCTGTTTAAGACACATTTTCTCCACTCATTCATTTTCTATCTTATTTAGAAATGGTGAAAGGTTAATTCTCCACACCTTCCTGCCCTGATATGTTTGTTACATTAGAAACGCTATTTTTGTAGTGTGTAAAGCACCAAAAGATTAATAGATTTTCATTATTCTATAATTCTAAAAGTGATTCGAGAACTCTAAGGAAACTTTATTGTATGGTCAAAATAATAACTATTTATATGTGTGCTAATGAACTTGCTGGAAAAAGTCTCTGCTTATAGGTAAATAACTTGACTTTCTAGGCCTGAGTGAATAATAGAAGCTGCTGTGACTGTGAATAAATTAAACAAAGATGTTCATTAACACATAGAAGATAGGGAGCAAAATTAATTCATCTAGGTCATAAAGGAGATAACCATATGTGGGGAACAGTAAGAATGCTAAGACCAGTAGCCTGATTTTACTTGTGAGACAAGTAGTGTCATAAAAACTAGCAGAGCATTAAGTGCATGGACATGAAAAATATTGCGTTTAAAGCAGTGTGAGATGTTTCATTTATGGAGGGAACAAACCCTTAAAAATCTATTTGCTTTTTTCTCCTACTAGAGCAAGACTGTGAAATCATGATGAGACAATATTTTGGTAAAATAATCCAACATTGAACCATGGTAATGTGAATTACTACAAGACAAGACCTAGTGATGTAACAGTAGTTTTAAAAGAGAGAGACTTATTTTTTTCTTCTAGATATTATAGAAAGCTAGTAAATTTTCCAGTAACTTTAGATTTTACTGATATTGTCCACATTTTGCTTATTGGTTTGATGATAGCTCAGACAACAGTAAAGGAAAATACACGATGTCTATTAGGCAGCCTCCACGTCCTTAAAAATAAAACAAAGACAAATAAAACACACCACACCAAAATCACAAACAAGCAAATCTAAAACCCTGTAAAAATTATGGTTTTGAGGGTTTTTTACTAGAAATTAGTATCTTACCATTCTTCAATACAAATTAGACATATCATTTCACTGTGTTCAGAAGGCATGATGTTAGTTTCATGAAATTTGGCATGTATAGTGAAATTTCAGGTTTTACTTTTTACCAATACATTATCTACTGGATGAAATGGCAATACAGCAATGACTTCCAGGTCATTAAGCAGAGAATATGAAATGTATTAACAAGTATATGCCATTCTGTCCTCATTCCAAGCAGATCACTCTTCAGTATCACCTTGACTGTTCCACAACCATAGCTGCTATCAGGCTTTGGGCTCTGTACGTTTGTAATAGTCAGGTGACAGTGAAAAACCAAAGGTGCTTATATTCTACACAATGAGTGTGGTAAAGGAGGCTTGTGTACATATACAAAACAGCTGCTGAGGTGGGCTTCTCAGGTACTAACACATCATTAATCATTAATAGATGACTCATATAGTGAAGGTGTAGGACCCCTGACTGAGTGTGCTGTATGAAGCAACAGGGCTGCTGAGATCAGAAACAGAAACAGATCATTTCACACATTCTTTTAAAATCTGAAATACAGACTATTTCATTCCACTTGCAAAGTTCGATGAACTGCACAGGTGAAAGGATCTTTGTAAGGGATAGATGTCAATAGTAATAGCAACATCAGGAACATAGGTGTAACTCTGTGTCTGTAGGGGAATTCTCTCTGAAATAGCAAGCTAATACATGACTGTACTTCATTCAATGGCAGTATTTCCACTGACTTTAGTGGTTTCTGGATGTAGCCCTCTATATCTGCCTTAATCTCTGCATTGAATAATTTCCAATTTTTCTAATTATCTTAACTTTCTTCACTTCAGAAGGGCAGTTCACATTGGACCTCATGAAGTAATGATTTTGTTATGGATCAAATTAACATTTCCTGTCACATAGCTCACTTGCTGAAAAAGTGTAAGATCTAGGAGGAATAAGATCAAGTGTCCATCTAACCTACTTTATGGGCAGAACTGTCTATCCTCAGGCACATTGCAGCTCTTACAATATTTCTGGACCTTAATTATTTCCCTTTGTATGGGTATGGTATATTTAAAAAGCATGCCTTTAGTACTTATCTGTTTAGAATTCATGTGCTACATAGAAATTGATATTTAAATATTGAAAACCTTGCACAGCCTCTCTCACACAAAGTTCAGCTGGGTAGTCAGCAGATCCAAATGGATTCCTATTGTCGCTGCTTGTGCTCAACTTGGAATGCCTATCCGGATGTAAGGCACTCCAGAGCTGGCGCAACCCCAGTGCCCCTGACCGCTTCGAGGGGTGGTGGCACCAGGGGGGCTCAGGTATGACCCCGCCAGTGGATAGCTGGGCATTAGGCTTAGGGTAAAGGGTAGATTGGAGCCAGCAGGACGCCGAAGGAAGGAAAGAGAGGGGCTCAAGGTATGAGTATTCAGTGAGGTTTATTGATGCCTGCACTGAGGGAGCTCAGGGTCCAAGAGCCCAGAACAGCCCTCGACAGAAGCTTATAACATAACCGGATAGCCAATAACGTGAGGGTCCAGGGGAGGAATTAGGGAGGGTCCAGGGTTAATAGACCAATAGGGAAGGGGAGAGGGAGGAGTGAGGATGAATGACATGGGAGTAAACCAACAATACATAGAATACAACAGAACCTTCTAGCACAGGGAGGAGAGCGGAGGGAGAGTGGCAGGTGGTAGGACAAATAGGGAAAGGGGAGCCAGCCCCCTGGAAGCTCAGCCCTTCTGGGGCATGCCATCAGAGACTCCACCCCAGGGGTCCCTGCCCTTGGGCTCCTTCCAAGGCTTCCTAAGAGGGTAGGGGTTTTAGGGAAAAGGGTTTTAGGGACACAAACCACCGCAACACCTGTAAGGAACACTGATGATACTTCTTCATATAGAATAAGCTCAGTTTGTTGTGCATTCAGAGAGTGTATTTGGGTGAAAAGGCAGAGGACTGTAAATGTATAATAAGCCATTTGGGCATATCAGCAATTCCTACAGAAAACACTTGTGGTCACTTTCTCAAACAGCTTTTGCTCCCAGGATCTCATGGCTTCTCACATTGTGTGAGGCTTGTTCAACCCCATGGTCAGGGCTGGGTGACAGCACTGCTGACCCCAGAAAAGCACATTTGTAGTCCTCTTGCCTTTATCTGAGCGAACGTGTCTTCTCCAGGTTATGTACAGTTAGGATCTGTCCCTGGGTGAAAGAAAGATCAGAAAATCCTGCTGCTTGCAAAATTTTAATCCGTTAAAGTAATACAGAGTTTTCTTTTTCTTTCAGCTCAGAATGTGCTATGTCTAACAAAGGCAAATAATAACTGTATCATTAATCATTAATAGGCCAGTAACAAAACACAGGATCAACTTAATCCTTTTGGACATTGATGAGTGCACACTGCCACTTTAAATAATGGCATAAAAGGCATCATTACTATCCAGTATGGATTTACCACAGTAAATGAGTTTGAGTTACTGTATATATTTTGCACTCCATACCCTGTTATCAATAATAGTCCTCATGCCTCACAAAGGGCAACATGAGCAGGAAAAGAATAATTGCCATTCTGTATGGAGGCAGTTTATTGATGAGGTGGACAGAAGTAATATTTTTAGCCTGCTGGGTGTCCATCTGTAAGCAGTTTCCTGGAGCTGCCACTTCTCCTTTCTCTGGAAACCGTTATGGCTTTTTCTGTCCAATGAAAATAATGAGATCCATCTATCAAACAGAGAACAAATAATAAACTCTATACCTTCCAATTAATTTGTTTTTCACCTCTGTTTACCAATGTGCATGCAGTTAACTATCCATCGTATTATATGCATGTAAAGACTACATTTCACAAAAGGTTGAATCTATTAACCCTTTTGCTAGCAAAATATATCTGCATGCCCTCCAGCTAAACAGAAGACTTGAAAAAAAAATCAATCCTTTTGAAGTGCCAGAACATAAAAACATCGTGTGCTATAAAATCATACCATCCAATCTAAAGTCTGTATCCTCTGTTATGTTCATAACTTATAGTCCATAAAAAACCTTTTCATGGCAAAAAAATAATGTATTTCAGTCAAAATATGCAGTAGAGAGTCATTTCAGGATATAGTATGTGTACATTAAATGTAGGGATTCCTCAAAAATGAATGGATCTGGTACTTGAAGCAGAAATGGCTTCTCACCACATTGTAGTAATTTACTTTGTCCTAGCTGTATTTCCCTCTCTTAGATTGTTTTCCAGTTTTTGCGGAGGGATTGCCAAAGACTGTGGGACTGACTGTACCACATGATGACCAAGCTGTATACTCCTTTTGGCCACTGATATGGTAATAGTGCTGTTTTTGTTGGCGTGTTTTTTGGTTTCTTTTTTTTTTTTTTCCAGAACTTTGCCCTGTTATGGGGCTTTGCTTTGGTATCTACAGCATTTCCGTTTGTATCATTAAGAGGCGCTTGAATCTGGGTGTTACTCATCTCCTTGAACAGGTTTGTGTGCTATTTCTGTATTTAAAACATGTGAGTTCAGCTTATCAGGACACAGATGGCACATCAAAAAAACCTAAGAAGCCAATTAGACAGAAACACTGGTTTGTCTACCACCACACAAGCAAACACACACACACACAAAACAACTGAGGAAATCAACTCCGAGGTGCCAATTTGTTCGCGCCTAAAAGCCTCGAACAATGAAGATGACTCACAGCAGTACAGTCATCCTTCTGAGACTATTTCTGAAGAAATTCTTAGTGCTAGAAAAGCTCGAAAAGGAGTCATGTTTCAAATCTTGGGGACCTGGCTGGCTGACTACAAATAGTGTTGTATGAATGGCTTAAGCACTGTATCATTACCATTAGCCACTCTCAAATACAGTAAATTTCCACTGGGGAAGAACTTGCTTGCTTTTTAAAAAAGAGAGCAATCTGTTGTGAAGAAAAGGGTTAACAGGCTTCAGTACTCAAGTGGCAAAAGGAAAATAAGATGAGAAAGAAAGAAAGCCAAGAAGAAAATGTCTTTCTATGTATTTCTGTCTAAATCAATTCAATTTCTAGCTGCCCTAAGTTAAACAATTGGTAGATGACATTTTATGCAGATGAATCAATGTGTTCCCAATTATATTTGTATATACAATATCTAACATGCAGTCAGCATCTTAACTAGTGTTTTTTGTCAAGCTGCTCTGAGCTCACCCACAAATATATCATAGAGAGAAGTCCGTGCTTTCTGAGTAAGTGGGAATTAGACAGGCAGATGTATAATCTGGGAAAACTTGTAGATTCGTCTTTCTTATAAATGGATGTGTTCATCATTGGCTACACTGCTCAGGATTGTCCTTTGTGCCACAAGACATCATCAGCATGATAGTAATTCAGGAATGAACTCAGGTTTTCTAAGAGATCATGTGTCTTACTGGTCCTGGCCTCAGCTGTTGGAATTGGTACATCTGTAAGAAAGGAATGTCTAATATGGTGCTCTTCTGTTATTTCTGTCGTGATATTGGGCAGCCACATATACTCAGCTAGTATAAACTGGCACAGACCTTTTCAATTTAATGCTTTCTTAATGATCTACATCTAGAAAGAACTACAACAAAAAAAAAAAACCAACAAAACCAACAACCCTCTACAGCACAGAACATGTATTAGTCATAAATATGTCATTGAACATCTGATTTATGAAAAGTTCTTCTGCACTTCCCTGCATTTTTGGCTTTTTTTCCTCCCATCTGGTTGAGGTTTTAATTTCTATCATTCTATCACAACTGTCACTCAGCCTTTTTCTCTGAGCAAGTTTATATATATAAAGCTGCTACAACAGTCCTGGACCCCAGTGTAGTTCATTCAGTCTGAATTTCAGCACAGTTCTTTTAAAACCCATCCATACAAAATCCTTTCCAGTAGGATCACACTTATTTCAGGAGGGCTGGAATTGTTTGATGACATTGATGTGTACATACCACTTCACTGTGTATTGCAGTTTATGTAATGTACCACAGAGGGTTTTAACATTCATTACTATTGTTTTTGTAATATCTCCCTGGGTAAAGGTTGCTAGTAACACAAAGTGCATGAATACTATAGACTGACAAAAGGCTATTTAAGTTCACTAAGACTGCCATGGAAAGGTGTGTTTTCAAGCAGTATGTTTGGAGCATCCAAGTACTTGGGTCCTAGCATTTCAGTGTCAAGTGGAGGGATGTAATCTACTGAATTTGCTTGTATAAATTTTATATAATGTGTGAATTCTCATAAAATGAAAGCTAGAAAGTAAATGTTGATGAGAGTCTTGCTTGTATAAAAGACTATAGCTGAACTAGGTAAATCTTATTGAAAATCTTGTTTAAAGGAAAAGGATTTTAAAACCCAATTCTTAGCTGAAATAACTGTAGGAACTTTACTGAAGCCAGCAGAAGATACCTGAATTTATACTTTCCTGGAGTATGGATTACTTTTTATAAAGGCTTAGAATAGGACCTGGTGAAATAAGAATTTGGCTGAAAGATATTTCTCTAAGATCAATCTGTTTCATATGGTCAGCCTCTTTAAAGCCAGAGTGTTCAACAATTTGATTCTCTTACTATTTATAGTTCACTTCAGACCATGGGCCATCAAGTAATGACAAGAATTTTTTCTTGAGTTACTCTGAACTGACTTTGGTTGCCAAGATATTAAAGGGTTTATGGCACTTGATGAAATTTTACTCATGATGTTTTATATCCAGTACTCAAGAGTCTGACTAAACTTGCATACATTTACTGTTGAGATGTAAAATTGCAAGCACTAGGTATATGGTCACAAAGAAAAGAATAATTAGTGTGATTTGTTTGGGGTTTCTTTTTAATTCAAGATAATTTAAAGAAATAGTGCTTAATAGGGCAGAAGTGCTTCACTGCTGCCTGGAGACAGTATGTAAAAGCACAGTATTTGTGTAAGGGTTCTCTGAGGAGAGAAATGCATTAGTTTGAGGAATCGATGCTTGTTTCTGCAAGATTATTATGGTAAAGGCTTTGCAGAGAATTTTAATATTTGTCACATACTTTCCAAAAGAAGGCAAACTGATCAACTGGAATAGCTTAGTGTCTCCAGGTACTGTAATATTATGCTGTAGTTTTTTGTTTGTTTGTTTTTTTCCCCCAAGTGCTTCAAATATTTCGTAATTGAATAATATGGCTGATAAACTTCAGCAAGTAAAGGTTTTCAAACAGAATGTAGACCCTTCAAACTGTGCAGGAGATAAGCTGCCTGGACACAGTCCACTAAGGCACTTCTGGATGCTGTTTCATACACCTAGCAGTTCCCTCACCTCGTGTTTTAGGTATGAAATCACTTGCATCAGGAGGACTCCTTGGATACTTAACTTTATTAACATGATTGAGTTGTTTCCTAGATTGGGATAAGTTTTCACAACCAAGCCCAAGAAAGTACTTTCTTTAGGTTGTTGTCCACTTGGGGAGGGGGATGTGACCGCATATTGATCATTTGTCTTTAGAATGAAGTAAAAATTTTCTGTGTATGCTGCAGCAATAATTTCTGTAGGGAAAACAGATAAAATGTTGAAAAATTGATGTATGGATGTACCTGCGGTTTTTATCTTGATGCTTTTATAATTTTAATTAGTTGCTCTAAAGGATGCCTTAAAAATGTCATGAATGATCCTTAAGCAATATCTATCCACTGTTGCATGATTAATACATTTCTAAACTAGAAGATTAGATGTGGTGTTCAATGTGTGATGAACTGTGAATTGTCAAGAGAGAGTCTTTTAATATTAAAAATGCAAAAAAAAAGCATAATTTTGTTATGAATAATATTCAGGTCTGTTTCAGATAATATCATGGTAGATTAAGAAAAAATAGAAGTACTATCATCTTCAGTGACTGTTTCTTTCTTTTGAAGTTTGGTTCTTGGAAATGGAAAATCTGTTGGAGAAATGCTTTCATTGAAAAAATAGATACTTCTATGGACATAGAATCTGATTCTTATCTTCTTTTTGGTGATGGTAATTGAACTTTACCCAAGTGTGGACTGTCAAGAGACACTGGAGAGTCATGGTCCACAGCATATTGGCAGGAAACTGAGGAAATCTAGTGAAAAACACAATAATTAGAAAAAAGTTCTGCTTAATGAAGAAAAGCTTTTAACATTGTTAAAAATATACAGATATGTAGAAAGTATGACTTTTAGGAGATGGGGAAAAGTTCAGATAAAATGGTAACAAGATAGGCATTGCAAGATGGAAGAAAATCTGTAAAGAGCCACATCTTTGTAGTGTTTTGTAGTGCTTTATGTTTCCATGTGGGTTGATACTAATATGTCTGGGAAACTAAATCCAAAGTAGAGAGTACTCGTAAAGAAAAAAAAAAAAGTTCTTTAAACCTATTACTAAGTCTGGTACTATATATATGACTTAATAAACCAGGTCAGTAATGGAATTAAACTTTGTTACACATCTACATATGTCTACTTCTGGGTTTAGATATTAAATGACTCTTCAAACCATTTAAAAAAATCATAAAGTGCAAGTGCTCACAAAAGGGTATGTGAACATATGTAATTATGGAACTTCAAATTAACACTTTGCTGATACAACTTTGTCAGGTAGACAAACCCTGGCTAACTTTGTAGTAGATGTTAAAATGACATGGTGGGACAAGTTTTGTAGCTGTAATTTCATCACCTTGTAAGCAATAGAGGTTATTTTCAAATCAGTCCAAGCTGACACAGAATGGTTAGCTCATTCTAAGAAAATGTCACAGGAGAAATGACAATGCTTAGCAGACAATTGGAAAGTAAGAGGCCATAAATGCACAGACAAAAGAACGTATTTTGTTAAGGACATTAGAAGCAGGAGGGCAAGGAGAAGGGCTGGTTAACAGCTCTGCAGTGTCCTTACTTTTTGTACTCCATTATTATATTTTGGAGTAGCCAAGGCTGTACATTACTGGTGATGATTCACCAGTATGTCAAAAGAATGAAGAAAATAAAGTGCTATAAAAATCAGCCCCTAATGACAGTTTTCTGCCTTACTTAAATGGTCAGAAGGTGCTACAAGTTGCACATACCTTTTAAAATTTTTTTTAGACATTAACACTTAACCTAGAAATTAGGTTATTTTGAAGTTTACTTCTGTATTTCTGAAGGTGTTAGGGAAAAAAACCAAGCCAAAACATGACTTAAATAAGAGGAGAGTTAAGTTCTTGAGTAATGAAACTACGATGTACAAAGACTACCCTGTTCAGGTTAATTTATGCAAGTATATTTATCCAAGGTACACTAAAAAAATTATGATGTGAGACCAATACTTGCTGCAGTAATTTCTGGCAAAGAGAGCAGAACCAAAACAATTCTGTACTTAAAGCTGAAAACACAAGTACGTAACTTCCTGTGAGGGAGATCAGGTCTAGATTCCACAGTTGTTGTCCACAGATGTTAAAATAAACAGTGCTTGGTTTACCATGCATAATATTTGCATTCTTGAAAGAACACAGAATTCAAATTTTTCCTTTGGAGGTGTTAACTTTGACTGCTTGGTTAACAAAAGCAAATGCCCCTGCTACTCCCACCAGGGCTCAGGCTCCTGCTAGTCACCTCTCAAAGTAATTAGTTTCTCCCATTTATAACCAAGACCTCATCTGAGATGAATTTATCCTTGCAACATCCCTGTTGAGATCTGGTGATCCAGATCTGAGTTTACCCCCAAATCATTTTAAATGTTGATCTGCAGGAGCCCTTGGAGACTAATCCTCCCTTCCTGCATAGAGGAATCACACTGCTTTTCTTGCCTGTTAGGTTTTATGCATGAGAAATAGGGCGAATTTTACCCATAGGGTTTGCCTTTTTACTTTTCAGAAAAGATGAAAACTTGTTACTGAACATATTTTAAAGTCATTCTTGTTTCCTTTTTCTTAGGTAGACTTTTCCTGTACAAAGCAAGGGGTAATAAATTTTTTTTTCTGAAAGAATGAATGCTGTAGATGTGAAACAGTGCCAATAATGTCAGTGTCGTGTTATAAGGTTTTGAAGAATGAAATAATATACTCAAAGCAATTAACATCAGATTTTTATTCTAGATGCTGAATGTGATTAGAAACTGTGAATGAATAATTCTTCATTCCAGCTGTTCTGGGAGCAGATTTTCATGCACCATAGCCACACTAAGCATAACTTTACTGCTATGTATTTGCACAGCCCATCAAAGCAGCATTTTGATTAATAGGCTTTACTCTGTTAGAGAACCACACAGTTAAAAACTACGGGTCTCTTTATTAAAACAGAGAAGTCTAAATCTGCAATGTATGGTAAAAGCTGTAGTGATTATGTTTGAACCAAAAACAAATCTGTGGACAAAATTCTTATTAAGCTTCTATTTAGCAATAATGTTTCAAGGTGCATTTTGGTACCTAGTTTCATGGAATAGACAGTTTTTATGTGTACAGTTTGCAGTGGTAATTGCAAGAGGAGCTAAATTTATTGCCTTCCAGTTCTCCAGCGTAGTGCGTTTTCACTCATTTAAAAGTGGTTTGTTTATTGTTTGGAGCTTTTTGTTTTGTTCTGTTTTATATCAGTTTCAAACCCTACTAAAAGAAAAAAGAAAATCTTCTGGCATTTTTTTTTTTCATGGTGAAGAGTCTCTGCAGACTGAATATTCTGTTCACTGAATAAACGGTTTTTAGTAGGAAAGTGAGAAATGTAGCAGTCTTACAAAAAAAATCATGGACAAGCTCTTGGCATTGCCTGAGATATTTCAGGTTTTTGTGTTAATCTACTCTGAACCCTTTTCAATTAATCACTAGTCACACCCAAGTGATAAAGTCATTGTGGTTTTTTGTGCTGTTTTCTTTCCTGTAGATTATGTGATACTTAAGCTATCAAAAACTATATTGTCGTTCAAAGTAGTGCTGTCAGTTTGGAGATGGGAATAAAGGTTTTACACAGAGTTTTTCTCCATGTTCTTTTTCTTCATGTTAACTGTATAAAACAGCTTTTGCGTGAATGTGCTTCTAGGACTTTAATCATTCATGGGCTTGCTTGGAAGCAGAAGCCTCTCACTTGATCATGTATTATCCAAGTGACATTAAGTAATTTCCATATTAACTTTTCCATTTGCTTACGATAGTTTCATGAATGACTGTTGTGTTGATTCTCCCCTACTCCCTCTCTCCCTTCTCCCAACCCATCTTTTCTTTATGCACAGAGGTTAACTGAAAGCCTGCCTCCTAACAGAGTTGTCCTGCTCCGGAAAGCAAGCTAGGGCTTCCCTTGTCACAGAACCTGAAGTTTTATGCTATTAACTGTTCTGCTAATTGATAGATTCAATGAGTAGAGAATTGCAAATGTATTGGCATATCTGCATCCCCTTGTGCTTTGTACTAGGTCTTTATTCTTCATTGTTTCTTTTGTCATCTGTTGCATCACTGCAAATGGAAAAGATGTGCCAAATGGAAAAAAACTTATTCAGATGTGTAAAGTCAAAGAAAATGGCATGATTGACGCTCATCAAGTCAATCATTCTGTCCCTGGAAGCGTCATATCTTCATCCATCTTACTTGCAAGATCTTGAAAGCCTCTGATGCCAGAGACTGTGTAACATTTCCATGCAATCTGGTAGGGTACTTCAGTCTGTTTGTCAGTAGGACATACACACGTGTATTTATCTATAGATGAGTATGATCATACAGCCAGGCAACTTAAAACTCCTTCGCAGCATTTAAAGGCCCCCTTGCCATTTGTCCACAGTGGATTGAGAGAGCAGTTATTCTCCTGATTAATGCAGCCTTTTTACATGTTTAAATGTTGTTGTATCAATTGACGTCTTATAAACTGGCCAGCCCCTCTCCTTCGTGTAATTTTATCACAAAGATGGAAACACCAGGGCATACTAGGTTTCAAATTGTGAGGTTTGTTTGTGTTTTAATTATTATTATTAGCACAAAGTTGGGGGGAGCAGCCAATCCCCTGGAGGGCTGTGCAGTCCTTCAGAAGGACCACCCACAACAGCTCAGAGAGATGAGCTGACAATAACTGTTTGAAATTCAGTAAAGACAAGTCCTGCACTTTAGGATGAATAATCCCAGGTACCAGTACAGGCTGGGGGATGACCTGCTGGAAAGCAACTCTGCAGAGAAGGACCTGGGGGTCCTGTGACAAGAAGCTTTGCATGAGCCAGCAGTGTGCCCTTGTGGCCAAGAAGGCCAGTGCTGTCCTGGGTTCCACTGAAAGGGCATTCCCAGCACATGGAGGGAGGTGATCTCTACTCAGCCTTGGAACAGGCTGCCCAGACAGATTGTCTGTCTCCTCAACTGAAGATATTCAGGAACTGCCTGGACACAGTCCTGTGCAATGTGTTCTAGGATGACCCTGCCTGAGCAGGGAAGTCGGACCACATGATCCACTATGGTTCCTTCCAACCTGACCCATTCTGTGATTATTTTAGTGCTATGTTATAATAATTTGGTTATTATTAAAGCATTGACAAACTATTCGTAAAATTTGACTTAAGAAGTAACAATATACAGATTAATCTCATCGATCAAAGATCTTGGGGTTTCTTTGACAGACTATGCTTGACTTGGTTATTGTAATTATATTTGCAAAATTAGAATTTTATCACAGAGAATAATTATGTGTTTCTTGGCATTTATTTATGCATACACACATACATACAATATGGTGTATATTGCTTCATTTTCATATTGAGTTGGACAATTAGTAAATCTGAAAAGAGAGAAGCATAACCTATGTGCTCTTTTCTCCAGAAGTAATTTGTATTATTAAATGCTGGCTCCTTGTTCCAGTGGTGTCTTGAGTGAGTGCAGCAGATGAGGCACTTTATGGACATGGGGTTTCTGAGCTCATTTACAGCTCCTTGTTTCCTTATCATGCCCCGCTCCTCCTGGATTTCCTGGCTCCCCTGTATCTGGGAACCAACAGCACCAGTCAGTGATGGGGTGTCAGTGGTGCTGGGGAACCGTGTCTGGGAGGTGCAGGAACAGAGCACCGGCACATCGCTGCTGTGTTTGTACACCTCAGCACCCACCTCTCCCCAGGTGACATCCTTTCACTGTATGAAGAATTATTCTTTAGAGGCTTGCCTTTCTTATGCTAATCAACAGAGCTGATGTTGTATTCTCCCCTTTTTGCTTTTATCATCATCCACTTAGCTTATTTTCCTCTACCATCAAACTCTCTCCAGCTTTAATTCTTCTCTCACACAGATAAATCGAAAGCTGCAATTATTTACAGCGTGAGAGGAGGAGGGAGGAAGTGCATTAATTTCTAAATCATTTTGAATTTGCTATTCATTAAAGGTGGAGTATGAAGAGCTCTGGCCTCCATTGACTCACCATGGCCAGAAAACAACAGACCTGTTTAGTCAGAAATAGTGCCAACTATTCCAATCTCCTACAGCAGCCTTGTTCTGCAGGGACCACCTGAAAGATGAGGTCTGCCTTTCCCTGACCCTGCACAGTTTGTGGCTTTGCTGCTGGAAAAGTCAATATCCCTTCTAGTCTTACATTGAGGCTTTTTTCTTTCTAGGGGACTGGGTCCTGACTGTCAGTGTGTTTTGCCTAGATCAGAGAATCCCCTCCGTATTGCTTTTGGAGTTGTAGTCTGGGGAGTGGTGGCCAGGAGAGAGACATTGGAATATTTTTATAGGGTATTACGACTGCCTGCGTGGCTGTTCAGTGGAACTGGGAGGTGGGGGGAAGAAATTAGCACATGTTGTTAGACTATATGCCATCAAATTATAGACGACTAGAAGAATAATTTTTCAATGTATAATGAATATGTGTGAAAGGGAGAACATGTGAGTGCTACCAAGGCTGTGGTTAAGGTATGAATCAAGGAGCACAGTGGTAGGAATGGTTACTGAAAATATTTGTTAAGAGCATGTGGAAGAAATACTTTAAAATTACAAGTGGGCAAATTTCCTTGTATTGGGTTTGTGTAGCAAGGTTTTAGTAGTTGGAGGGCTATGGGGTTGGATTCTGTGAAAAGCTGCCAGAAGCTTCTCCTGTGATTGACAGAGACAATACCAACAAGCTTCAAGATGGGCCCGTTGCTGGTCAAGGCTGAGCCTCTCAGTAACAGCTAGAGTTCTTCAGGGTCAAGGAAAAAGGAAGGGGAGGAGGTGCTCCAGACTCTGGAGCAGAGGTTCCCCTGCAGCCCCTGGTGCAGAGCATGCTGAGGCAGCGGTGCCCCTGCAGCCCAGGGAGGTCCATGGGGGAGCAGAGATCCACCCACAGCCCATGGAGGACCCCACACCAGATCAAGGGGATGCTCAAAGAAGGCTGTGACCCAGGAGAAGTCTGTGGGTCAGGATCTGTGGGCCCATGGAGAGAGGACTCCACATGGGAGCAGGTTTGCTGGCAGGACTTGTTACCCCATGAGGAACCTATGCTGGAGCAGTTTGTGAAATGACTCACACTGAAGAAGTTAGTGAAGGATTATCTTATCTATTAGGGACCCCATACTGGAGTGAGAGAAGCATGTGAGGACTCCTCCCAGTGGGGAGGAAGCAGTGCGAGAGACAACATGTGATAAACTGACTGCAACCCCCATTCCCATCCCCCTGTATGACTGGTGGGGAGGAGGTATTGAATTGGCAGTGAAGTTGAGCCTAAGAAGAAGGAAGAGGTGGAGGCAAGGTGTTTGATGACGTAGTTTTTATTTCTCCCTTTCCTACTCAGGTTGGATTGGTAATAAATTAATTTGCCCAAGTAGAGTCTGTTTTGCTCATGAGGGTAACTGCTCAATGATCTTTCCCTGTTCTTATCTTGTCCTGTGAACCTTTCTTTATGCTTTTCTCTCCCTTGTCCACCTGAGGAGGTCAGTGAGAAGCAGCATTGCTGTTCACCTGGCATCCAGCTGGGGTCAACCCACCATAGTCTCATAATATATGGAATAAAATTAAGACTATATAGCTTACATGTGTAAGGAGCATAGGTGGATTGAAGTGAGCAGCTGTTTTCCACCGGATTTCACAGAAACCCCAGAAGACATTAAGAAAGATACAGCAGAAATAATCATCAGCCTTGGCATATGCAGTATGCTTATATCTAGATAGTTGTGTGGGCTCATGCAAAAGATCAAACACTTGCATGCTACTTTCAGAGAAAATGCCAGGAACCTGTGCCCTTTCAGCAGCTTTCTCAGATTGGGTCCTTGCTCTGGCAGCAGCTGGTGGTGGAGGAAGGGAGATGTCTGCCAGCCCCACACCCCTGTGTGAGCACATGCTGTGTAGTCAAATTGCAACCTTGAAACATGAAAATGCATGATAACAGCTCTGGTGTTACTCATGCTGGTGATCACTGTGACAATCTGGTTCCTTCTTCCCACCATTAGGTCTATGCCAAAATGAGTTTTAATTATTGTGTTTGCTTTAGGGTAGTCTCTTCAATGGCAATATGCCAGAATCCAGGCTGCCAATGCCTATGCAGTTTTCCAAGCCTTATCTTAAATGATTTTTTCCTGTCCCAGCCTTTCATGTGGGTGATGGTGAGGGATGGCCAGGGCCATGCTCTGTAGCAGTTAAAGCTAATTTTTAAATTACTTGGATTTGCAACATTTCGTGTCTAAAGAAGCCTAGAAATTAAAACAGGGACAGGTGCAGTCTTCCAAATTCAGCTGTGTTCACTGCAGACAATACCCCCCAACTGCTGGTTGATGTTGAGTGCCTAACTTTTACCACCCTTGGAGCTCTACAGTTTAAAATTAGCTGATCTGGTTCGTTGGTGTCTGCTAATAAAGTAAATGAGGCGTGTTGGTGAGATTTTTCCCTGCAGAGTTGTGAGCTGCACAAAGGATCTCTAGACATGAGATAAACATGCAACACCTTCTCCCTCTTTAGTCCACGTGCGCTCATGGTCACCCTCTCAGATGTGGCTCTCGGTAAGCAGGGGATTCTTGTTGCATAACTGAGGGATGGTACACGTTTGTGCCATGTGGTTCTGAAACTGGTCCTTTTTGTACTGCCAAGAAGGTGTGCAGAAGCCTTTGGGAAAAGCAGTGTAAAATGGGGATCATCTCAATGCTGAGACTTACAGGTACCACTCTCACTGAATCAGTTCTATGAAAATGAATTTCTGTGGTATATTCATTACTGGAGGCTACTTTGCAGCTGTACTTTAATAACTATTTGCCTCTCTTTCCATCAACAAGAACAAAATATGTAAATAATGCTCTGGGAAATGGAGCAGTGGATTCTGTGGGAGTTTTAAGCCTCAATATCTAGTGCAGGAAAAGAGTTTTGCAACTCAAACAGTGCACCATGCTTTTCTAGATGGGTCCCTGTAGTGTCATAATAGG
Organism: Drymodes brunneopygia; assembly: GCA_013400955.1. NCBI lineage: Eukaryota > Metazoa > Chordata > Aves > Passeriformes > Petroicidae > Drymodes > Drymodes brunneopygia. Next base: position 1,163,898 of record VZTZ01049097.1, read on the forward strand.
AAAAGAATGACCTGCAGTGGACAGCAGGGGTTTTCCATGAGGTTTAAGTACTGCAACCTGTAACTAGTGGTATTTTTAGAATGCTATTGACCTCTGTGAGAATATTTGCATGCTTTAGGTACAGAATACTCTTAAGTATTTTGCAAGGAGAAAAGGGTAGTATGCTCAGCAACTAGTAATTTTGAATCTTGGATCAGTACTTATATTATACAAATCTTTTTGTTTGGTTTGAGTGTTTTGAGTTCCAGACTATTTCTTTGAGGATGTGAACGGGAAGTGTATTTTTCAGCCTATATTTTGGGAATTGTGCATTTTTTTTTTAATAATGTGAATGCTGAGGTGCAAAAGGACTCATTTGGAAATAAGTGAGTGAACTGATGGGAGAAGTCAGAGTATTTTCTTAATTAAAGTGAGGTTTTATGGTGGAAACATGTAGTTAAAAACCAGCTAATTCTCAGCTGACAGGATTAAAATTTCTATAGAAAAATGTGGATTAGAGGGTGTATTAGACTTTAGTTTTGCAGCATCTTATTTTATAACTAAATTGCTAATGCTGGTCATCTTATAAATGCTGTTAGAGAATTGGTGTAGAAATATTATTATTGCTATTTTCTTTCTTTTAGATGGCAATCTAAATAGAACAAATTATCAGACATAGTCCCCATTAGAGACCGTGAAAGTGGGTTACTGTTTTCATGTACTGGAGGGGCTTTAAAAGTTAATATATTACTTCTCATTTTAGCTAGTTCATCTGGACCTGGAAGTTATTTATGCCAACACACAATTGATCTTAAAAGTATGTAATGATGCTTCCTGGCAGGAGCCTCAGGAGCAAAAGCTGGAACAATTCTTTTCCATTGTAAAGGAAAAGAGTTCCTATGGTTTTATATAAAATTTAGAAATCTGATAGAATGACAAATGTGAATATATTGTGTTTTATAACTAATTTTACTGGAAACATCAGTTGTACTGAAGTGTATTGACAGAAATCACTAATTGTGCTGATAGAAAGCAAATTATAAAATGTTTAAATGTCATGAAATTCAAAGCAGAAATCTAAGTGACAGCTAACAGCAACAGCAGAAACTTCAGTTTTAAAACACTGAACTATTAATTCTAAAGAAAAATTAATATATATGGAAACAGAATTATTTACTACAGGAACTAATACAAAGAGTGTGTCTTACAAGAATTGCCCATTAATGCCATTGTTTTATCAATTCTACATTCAGTTTCCACAAACTAACCATAGATAAGTACAAATAGTAAATTTTCACCGTCCAAAATTATCCAAGTTTTAAAAGAAATTATTAGAATGAAACTACATTTTTAAAGGTGGCATTTTAATCATGTTCTCTAAAGGTTTTGTTAAATCAGGACTTTTAACTTACCATTTTGCTTATGCAGGCAAAACCAACAAACCTCTTCCAGAGTGGATGTTAACCATTGAAACTGATTTAATATAGCAATTTAAAACTGTTTAAGTGGCAGGTGAGGCTTCTCTCTCCCACTGGCTCAATCTTACACCTTGTGGACTTTCCCCTTGTTTGCTCTGGAACTGATCATTGGCTTTACTGGGTGCAATTCAGCTCACCAACTTTTTTCAGTTTCTCAGTTCAATTTTATTACTAGATGAGCTTTACAGTTTTGTTTCAATGCAGACCATTGTGTAATCCTATGAAATTCTGAATTTTAAGAAGCTGTATTTTAGGGAGTTGCTCTAACTTATTCCCTCTATCTTTCTTTATTCTTCCACCCTTTCTTTGCTACTACTGTATAGGTGCCTAACTGTAAGTGCTGCTGTCTGCAGTACAACTCCTAGGTCTCCTGAAGCATCTCTGATTTTCAGGCACCAACCTATATTCCTTCTGTAGGCTTCCTTGACCTACTGTGGCTGTTCTGTCCCTTGAACTGCTGTGTTTTAATCTGATGAGCATAAATAGCATTTGGAAGAGCATCTCTGAGTTTTGAGACTCCTTAATGAGGAACATAAGCTCCATGTAATACCTCTTTCATGGAAGGGTTTCATGAGACTCTGATCTGGCACTAGCTCACTCATTGCTCATCTGACTGAATGACTGGCTGCTAACAGAAGAAAGAAATTCCTCTTCCCACTCCTGTCTGAGCTGTCCTACCCAGTGGGCTGCACAGATCCCAAAAGAAAAACAGCAGAAATTCACCTGAGGAAATGTGGCAAATTTTGAGGGTAGATGGATATGTAGAATTCAAGCACTTTGTTAAAAAATAATAGATAAAAGCAAGTGTCAGTAAACAACAAAATTTGTTGAGGTATAAGGAGTAGAGTGGGCAGGTGTAAACCAGGCAAGGTAGGTTTCCATGATACAGAGCATTAGCTCAACTTCAGGAGACACTACAGCTAAAGAGAATGTTTATGCATCTCCAAAGCAGCATTTTACAAGGTAGAGTGCTCACTACAGCAGGAAGCAAAGAGATCAAGAAAGCAAGAAACAGCAAAAAACAGAAAATCCCACAAATTAAATCTTTCCTCTATGTTTACCACTCTGACATATTCATAATAATATTTTTATTTTAGTGTTTGCAGATATTCTCCAGTGTTCTTATTCATGTCTCATATGCCCTGTCTGTACAATGCTCTCTACGTAGAACTTGTACTTTAAGTAGTAAAAAGACATTCCCTGTGGTTATTATCTTTTCTGAATATCTCACTAACTATGGAGACTTATTTAGTAAAAGTTTGAGAAAACAGCTGGTAGTACTTGTGCGCTCATTTCCCATTCCTCTTAACTCTCTATTTTTCCTCTTTTTTAAAAAATCATGATGATCATCTGCTTTAAGCTCATTCACATAGCCAAGATTTATATGGACAGTGCTATCCCACTGATAATGTTTTTCTTACTTGGAAGTGTGAACATTCTGCTGAATCATGTCCATTGTTCTATCTTGGGAGACAGTGGGCACAAGATATTTTGAAATTTGGGGTATGAAATACTGCCAACAGAGATCCTTGAAATTGAGACAATGTTTAGAAATAAAAACAGAGTTAGGAATTTTATTTTATAGGCATATTCATACATTTCTGTGTGCATGTATATGTATGTTTACACATATACACAAGTTTTAAAAAAATATGGACACAAGCGCATATGTAGACACAGGGCTGCTAGTTTGTAACAAACCTTAGTGACCTGACATGGTCAGCAGCTCTGAATATAACCTTTAAATCACACGGGCTGACTTTCTGACCTTGCTCTTCAAGTAAAACAAAGAAAAGCATGTTTAGAATAGGAGGCTAATGTTTTCAAAGGAGCTTTGGATGAGCAGTACCTCTGAAATTTAGAGACTGGAATAACTTATGCTTTTCTAATGATACATTTGAATTAGTTTAGTTTAGGTATTTGAAGTGGAATATTTGTCTTAGTTCTTCCTTTATCTCCCCAAGAGATATGCTAGCACATTTCTCAATTAAAAAGAAAGACTCTTGGGCTGAGTTGCTAAATTTCAGCATAAATTTTTATTCTGAAATTATAAACCCCCAAAATTAGCAAGGGGAAAGATTATAGCTATCTGACAATACCTTATCTGTATGGCTGAGAACAGCATCACTACAATAAAAGAAGATAGCAGTGTCTCCCATTGATTGTTGTTTGATGAATGTAAAGCAATTTACTGGAATGCAATTAGCATTTGCAGTCACATTACCGTGGGGAATTTTTTTATGCTGGCTCTGAATTGAAAAATCTATACATTTTTGTCCATGAGTCACTTCTTAGGAAGCTTTCTTTCTTGTTTCTTTTTTTTTTTTTCTTTGTGTTTTTGTTTGTTTCCCTTTTTTTTTTTTCAGGTTTCAGAACTATAATTTGTGAAATGCTGAAAGGAAGTAAACCTAGAATTTTTATGTTCAAAATTTGCCAAAGAACAAATTGTACAGTATATCTACTGCAGTAGATGACTTGGATTAAAATTTATAAGGTTGTGCATTGCTGTGGAATTAGTTTTTCATGGTTTTTATAGGAAGAAATACATTTTTGGAAAACAAGTGGCTTCTAAAAATAAATATATTAGCAACCTTGAAATAATTTCATAAATGTGTGAATTAAGAATCTTGAAGTACAAAGATTAAATAAGCAAAGCAGTGTGCTGAAACAGTAAGACCTGTGTATGATAGCAGAGTGACAATAGTGCTAAAAGTAACAATACTACCTTTTAACAAACATTCAGATTGCCAACAAGAAATGTGCATGTGTGCAAGTGCTCAGTTAGACACACGGTTCTGTCTGCACTTTAAATGGGTGTAAATTTTTACATCACACAAAGTATAGAGAGATTTTAGGAAAAAAATGCACACAAATGTGTTGATTCCCAGTTTGGATTTTCTGTGGACATGTAAGTGAATGATTTTCAGTGCTACAGGAGAAATCAGTCCCAGCTGATATGGAGAGGGTATCAGTGAAAAATGTGTGTATGCTGAAAGGGGTAGTCAACATCCTCCTGATGTTGACAGCAAATATGGTCTCTACGGTGCTTTTTAAAGGTTTCTGTGTGTTGTGAACCAAGGGCTGCTATCCTAACTCAAAGACAAACATGGGAAATTATTTCTATAGAAATCTATCTGGGAATGTCTCTCGCTTTAAAAAGACACTTATTTTTAACACTATCATCTAAAGTTTTCTTCCTGTAATTGTATATAGTGTACCTTAACTGCTTTAGGAGAAGCTTCTCTCTTATGTGTTTGACCTTAGAGGACTTACAAGGTCCCATTGTCTATTGCATCTTGTATAACTTAATTTCTGTGAGGTCTAGAAAGAATTGCTGCTGAATTCCTAGAGACTATATTAGCTTTACCAGTGGGACATTATCTTCTGAGCTTTTAAAGGATTTTTATTTATTTTTAAATGAAAACCTTGAAAGAAAGCTAAAACTTCTTTGTTCCTGTTCCTGTTATGTCTTTGTACATACAATAAAATGCTAGACCCTGTCAGTTCTTTTTTTCCACTGAAAACTTCCTTCAGTTTTAATGGGTACAATGGCATTTTTAACTGAGGTTGGCATTAATATTTTAGTGGAGTTGGAATTGTCTGTGTGCCCTGTCACTACATTGCTTAGGAAAAATGGGTTTTATCCCTATTTATCCACATTCACTGCTGTGATCAGGCTGTGCACTGGCATGTCTGCCATCTTAAGGAGAGGCTGGAGGTTTTGGGACACATCTTGTGCTGGTAATAATGAAGGCACTGCATTTCCACCTTTCACTGGGGTGGCAATGCAGTGCCCACTTCCTTTGGTTTTAACTCTGCTAGACTTTCACTTGGCATCAATAATCAGTTAATTATTTCATATTTTCACCTTTTGTCCTTGAAGAAAAAGACTAGATGCTTTTGCCACATTGACACAGCCTCAGATTTTCTGTTATTTTTATGAAAACCTAAATCAACCAATATGAAGTGCAAGATGCAAGGGACAAGGTAGCATTTTGGCTGTATGAACAAAAGTCTTAATAATTTTCTAAAAATAATTTTTAAAATGGACTTTCTGTTTTATCAGCTGAATTGTCAGAGACTTTGTGTTGCTTGGTTTCAAGGCTGGATGTGTTCTTACAATAATTATTACGATTTTTCCGAGGAGGGAGATTTATATTCTTTCTATATTAACTTCTGAAGTTAACCTCTTCATGCTTTTCCTCTTCTGTATTGCAGTTTTCTTCAGATTGCATTGCTGTACCCTTGGTTGCCTGTCCAAAGAGGCTAAAAGCAGATGGTGGCTTTGCCCAGTATGGGGCAAAATGTTGTTAAGTGTTGTTTTGTGTTTGTAAGGCTGATCTGGCTCTTTCGAATATATTCATCTAAATTCTGTCAGTATTCATCTGCCATTCTCCTGGGCTTTAGCAGAGTTTGGCATGTGAGCAAGAAACTGCTGGGACTGCACCGTGTGTAATACTGGTGATTTAGTGCTGGGTGGTATCTACCCAGTTTCCAGATTAGGGAAGATGCTGTGCCCCTGTTTTTTCTATTCTATAAGCAGTGACATACTGTGACAAGAGTGTTCCAGGCAGCTGTTGAAGTTACTCTGCTCCTGTGGGATCAATGCCTCCTGGTTCCTGTTAACTGACTTTACAGGAACTGGTGCACTGCAGGAGACAGGAGACCCTGTTTGTTGTGATATTGATTATTTGATTACTCTTGTCTTGTGTCTGTGAAGGCAGCAGTTCGTGTTCCATGAAAGCATGGGACTTGTGGCTTCACATAGAGCTTCTCACTGGGGCAAAGGCTGGTCTGTGGCACTGTACGCGAGCTCGCTGACGTTTGGGAGCCTCTAGCTGTATTGAAGGAAGTCACTTATCAGTGGAAGCCCAGAGCCATCGTTTCACATGGAGGCAAGAGTGTAAAGATCATATGGGACAGAATATGACAGGCAAGCAGAAAGCAGGAGATTATTCATGGTAGAATTTAAACTACTCCAGGAGCTTATAAAATGTCTTCCCACTTCCTTATGAGGCAGGCATCCTGACTTACGAGTCTTAGTGCCACTTGCCTTCCACCCATCCCATGCTCTTGAATCATTGTGTACAAGAATCTTTTTGACTTTTTTGTGTTTTAACCCTTTTAAGGATGTTCACTAGAAGTTAAAGGGTGACAGCTTGTGGTGCCCTTTCAAGAAAGTCTGTGCTGAGACAAGGCAAGCTCTGTGCAGTGTTTGGATTTCTTTTTGACTCTGGTTTTAAAATCATTGGAAATTACTCAGAGGAAAGAATTCATTTTGGAGGTCTTACCCATCTCTACCAACCACTGTATGCTGCTCAAACTAGGGAAGGCTGTTGTACAAGCAGTTACCAGGCCAGAGGTATTTCATGTGCAGGCTGGAGGATTTTCGTACAGGCTAAGTGATAACTGCTCAAAACAGGCCAGTGAGTTTGGGTGTTTTAAGAAAAGATTGCAGCTATCAAAGTTGTACTTTATTAAATATGCAAGCAAGAAATTTAAAATACAGTTGAAAAATTATGAATTTCTTACCTTTCTGGGGTTAAAAGACCAAGCTGTGTGTGTTTTCACCAATGCAAATGTAGTAGGCAGGAGGAATACACATATTAGATTATAGCTCCTTAGAAATGGTAAACTGAAAACATTTAAACATGCTTTTAAAGCAGATTCTGAAAAAAAGGAGGTAGCCCAGCCCCTATAAAAGCATGTTATTTTCTCTGTGGAAACTGGCATTCATTTATAAAAATAAATAAACTGCTGCACAGATTGGCATTACCCATCAGGAAGACAGAGCAAATATTAAAGTTCAACTTGTTGAATCAAATGTGCAATTTGAAAAAGGGATGTTGAGGAAGAGATCATGGAAGCTTCAGTCACAGAATTTTGTCCATAATTGAGTCTTGGGAGTAACTTGGAAGGGAAGCCTGAGCTCCATCTGTGAAAAGTGATGCATATCTTGAGGTCTCATTTGTCTTTTTTCCTGATAATGGAATTTGTAGCTATCAAGAACAGAACAAGAGGTAGAAGAACCACCTCAGGATTTAATAATTAAAAGTCTTGAGCGGTAACAATAAGTGCAGTTTGTTTCAGAAGTACATTCACACCTTGTGTGTGCTTCCTCTCTATCAACTATGTTTTCTTTAGTGCTATTGGAATTGCAAAAATATAGTATTAATTCACAGATGAAACATAATTTTAGACACTTGGTGTTAACACATTTGAAAAATACAGGGCAGAATAATAACAGAAGATGGAGAACAAAGTGGAAGCAGGAAAGTGGTATCCTTTAAAACCACTGTCCTAAAGTCACATCAGAAACTGAAGCAGCAGGAGTTTTTTCTCAAGGGGAAAAGTGTCACAAAGTGTAATTTCTTTTATGAATGAGATGAATGAAATAATGGCCACATTTGAAAAAATTAGGCCAGAAATGCAGAAATGCAATCATGTGAGGAGAAATCTGGAAACAAGAAACTGGACTTTTTAAGGAGATACTGATGAAACACATTCAGAGTAGGAGAAAAAAGACCAGGCCTGCTGTTACTGTGTAAAGAGGACTTGAAAGAATATGAAGACTATGAAGAATTGAAGGGGAATGCCAATGCCTCAGAATCCGAGTCATGTTGAGTGCCTTGCAAAGAAAATTACTAGGCAGAGGGACAAATCTGACATTTAACTTATAAGAAATAGTATGCATTTGGCCGTTGAATAAGTAGTAAATTATAGATAGGCAAGATCTCAAATGATTGATAAAATGGTGGTTTCCTGTTGATTTTTTGAGAATTCTTATTGGAGCACACATTCTTCATAAAGGATGGACTGAAGTCATCTTTCATTTAGAAACAATGATGATGTGACCATTTCTGTGGTACACTGTACATATGAAAGGAGTTTAAATGGTTAGAGATTCAAAGCTGCCTTAAGGACAGGGAAGTCAGGAGTGGCCCTCTGGGAAGACTAGTCTTCCTAATCTGCTTTTTGTTCCCCAAATTCACATCTTTATTGCATCATTTTACATTCCATCTAACAGGCCTGCTGCAGCGTAAACAAGAGGAAAAACAGCTGCTCACTTGGTACTGGTAATACTAGTAATTTTTACAGTGTTCCTACTGTGGTTTATCTTCTGTGCCTCCTTTTTGCTTCCTTTGGAAAGATAAACAAAGAATATCTGACTATTTGTCAGAGCATGAACTGCAGCTAAAAAGTATTAACAGCTTGATTTAGGAAGGCTGAAATTTCTGTGTGTAAGTTACACTGACAAATATCACTCCTAGCCCCACAATTCTTCACCATTTACAGCCATAATAACCTCCAAACCTATGTTTTCTCTAATGCAAGGTTGAATGTTACAGCATCCTAGTGAGTAGAAGAATTGCTTTGTCTGCAACTTTGATAGTAGATTTGGTTTGTGTAGCCAGGGGGCCACAAGGGTGGCTTTTATTAGAATCTCCTAGGAGCTTCTCCTCTGTCTGACAGAGCTGGTGCCAGCTGGTTCCAAGGTGGACCTGCCAATGCCAACCCCAACATCAGTGGAGGCTGTGCCTCAGGGAAAACACATTACAGAAGGGGGGAAAGTTACTGTGTGGCAGCATGGGCAGTTGGAGAGAGGACTGACAATACATGAGAGGAACAACCCCTCAGATCCTTCGGTCGATGAAAAAGGATGAGAAATAAGCCCACCAGTGCAGGAACTGAGATTCCCCTGCAGCCCCTGGTGCAGAGCATGCTGAGGCAGCGGTGCCCCTGCAGCCCAGGGAGGTCCATGGGGGAGCAGAGATCCACCCACAGCCCATGGAGGACCCCATGTCAGGGCAGGTGGGTGCCCAAAGGAGGCTGTGACCCTGAGGGAAGCCTGCACTGGAACAGCTCCTGGCAGGATCTGTGGACCCAGGGAGAGAGGAGCCCACAGCAGGGCAGGTTTGTTGGCAGGACTTGTCACCCTGTGGGGGACACCCGCTGGAGCAGTCTGTTCCTGAAGGAACTGTGCCCCATGGAATGGACCCAAGCTGGAGCAGTTTGTGAAGAACTGCAGCCCATGGGAAGGACTCACATTGAAGAAGTTGGTGGGAGACTGTTTGCTGTAGGAGGGATCCCAAGCAGATGCAGGGAAAGAGTGTGAAAAGTCCCCGCTCTCTGTGGAGGAAGGAGCAGCAAAGATAATGCGTGGTGAACTGACCACAGCCCCCGTTACCCAAAAGAGAAGGATACACACCTGAATTATCATTTCCTAAAGGGTTTTGGAAGAGGTGGAAGTCTCTTAAGGAATGTTAAAGTAAACAGAAATACTGGAACAATATTGCACAGGCATGAAGGGGAGGCAGTGGCATAGCAGAATGCTGCAACTGTATTTACTCTTCACACCTTAGGTGTCTGCAGAGGATATGGAAGGAGACTCAAGTTATGCTCCAAGAAATTGAAGAATTTTTTTAGGAAAAAAGTTGCCCTGAGACTTCCTTGAATTCTTTTATTTGGATATAAAACCAATTAAATCAGTATTAGCTGCTCCTTCTCTGAAAAAAGCTGCATGTTTGCTAGATTTTTCTAATGAATATCTGTAAGCATAGAAAGATGCACTAGTGTAAATATATGAAGGCTCTTGAAAGGGATATAGTTTCAGAGGTTTTAGGATTGAGGATCATTAAGAATAAAGCATGACTGAGATTGTCCTTGACACAGTACTAGTTTTCTTATGGTTTCCATGGTAAAAGTTCCCAATAAAAATAAAATCATGAAAGAAACAATATAATCAGTTTATTCTATTTGAACTTGAAAATGTATTTAATTCTCAATTTGCATTGGGTTTGGGTTTTTGTTTGTTTTTGCTAGAGGTTTTTTATATATTAAAAGCTTTTCACAGCTTCAAAGGTTTTAGAGTTTATTTTGTTTAGTGTAAGAGTTACTGCTTTAATTCCAGTTTGAGCTGTATTTCATATCTTAAGGGCTGAAAAGACACGTACCTTAGTTGTTCTTTGTCTGAGTAATACGAATCATATGAATATGTAATATGAATATCATATGAATTTCAGTAATATGAAAATATCCATATCATTATCCAATATATAATAAGATTGATTGCTGTGTAGCAAAGAAATGCAAAACATGCTTTAAAGTCCAAGTTCTTGCGCTTCTACATAGCTTAAAAAAAATAATTTCTACCTTGATTGCAAACTAGAAAATCCTGGTTCCTTTGGGATTTTATACTTCATTAAACATAATCTACTTCTACAAAACTGTAAGATCACACCACTTGAATTGTGTTTGAGTTTTGGTTTTGCTTGGAATATTTTTCTGTAACAATAGAATTGTATTTGGGTGTTCTGAGATTGTTGAGAGGGTGTTTTTTTTGTTTGTTTTCTGAATGGGTTTTTGTTGTTGTTGTTTTGGGGGTTTTTTTTGTTAGTAATATTAAAAAAAATCTTTCTCTGTTCCCAGGAGAAAGAATACATTGGCTTTTAAAGAAAATGTTTAACATGTGGAAACTTTTTTTACATGGAGAAGGTGCTATGAAGCTGTTTGGGGATTTGAAATGTTAAAACATCTCTCATGGGAATGAGTGAATGAATGAGCAGTTGATTTTATCAGGCAGGTAGGAGACAAACATTGTACAGATGTGGTTAATTGTTCTAAATATATCCATATCCTCAAGCATATACTGTCTTGGTATTGCCTCTTCTTGTGAATTTGCACTCTATTGTGTAGGAATGTCTACATATTTTAGTGAACATTCCTTCTTCTGTAAGAGTAGTATGAGAAGTGTTCGGTCTGTCAGTATACAGGAGCTAACTGTTAAGAATTCCGTTTTTATTCTTTTCCTTTTGGAAAAAGAGTAGGAAGTGATCAGATTTTTCAGCAAGCTGCTTTGTATTAAACATCAAAATCAGGAGTTCCCAGGGGTGCAGTTAGATGTACTGTGATAATGGCTGCTGTACTATTGGAAATAGCAGTTGCTGGAGCTGCAGCATGTACGTGGTAATGTGAATGTTCCTGTTTCTGTGAGCTGCTGCACATTCATACCCATGCATGAGCATTTTTCAAATCTCTGTCCTTTGATCATATCACTTTCACGGGTAGTTTGTGAACCACACAATATCATTTGTAGGAGCTGGAAAGGCTTAGTTTAGAAAAAACAGAAAGGAACACCATCACCTGTGCCACTCTCACGCCCTCCAAAAAAATCAAAACCAAATGCAGACCAAAACAAAAACACCATGAAACAAGTAAATGTTGAGCTAATGAAGTAAAGAAAGATGTTTCCATGAATAAGTAATTGCTCTATTTGTTAAACTGATTGACAGAGGAAATGAAAGTGATACCCTAGTTGCAGCATTCCTCCTGCTTCTGATGTCTTACAGTACTCTGCCTTGCATTAGATCATGATGGATTGTAATGTTGTCTTTGCAAACTCTGTAACTCTTTGCGAAGTTGCTCAGGTTGTTGTCTGGACTTAAATTAGGATACAGAAAGTGATAAGTGTAGCCCCACCTGCCTGTTCATTCGATTTAAAAAGAAATCCTGATGGCTAGGCAAACAGCTCATGCTAGCCTATGTTCAGAGCTATTTTTTAAATGGAAGATTACTTTATGCTAATTGTCCTGGTATAAGAGAGGCCAAGCCAGTTGTTTGTTTTACTGTAAAACATACTGTTTCTTGTTCTCTGAACTTATGTATAGGTTTTCTTCATGATTCGTAATTGCACCATTGAATCAAGAAGAATGTCCCACCAGTGATACTTTTGCTCAACATTTTTTTTGAGTTTCTAAACTGTTGCAAAAATAGCAAGTGTTTAAGATCCATAGAAAGGCTTTTCCTAAACAGCATGGGGATACTTTCTGACACGGACAGAGATTGAACATCCATCTTCAGATGCATCCCTGAAGATGGGAGAAAATTGAGAAGAAAGTATAGGTGTTTGGCCTAGACAAAGGACAGTTTTCCTACCCAATTTCTATTGTGTGTGTTTTTTGCAGTTCTGTAAATCCTTTCAATGAAGGAAAAACATGTGACCTTTTGGTAAGTGGATACTGACCAGCAGTGTGTGAAGTTTATCAAAGGCTTTTATGACAATCAAACATAAATTTCCATACTTGTTAAGTATAAAATGAAAGGACATCAATCCATTTAAATCTGTCAGATGTTTGTCTAAGTATTCTGAGCGTTTCGAAAGACAAAGTTGTTTCTAGACAACTTTATCATGTCTCATTTCAAGACAACTTTACTTAGGTATAAAGAATTCTTTTGGATTTTGCAAAAAATTCCTGAGTTGGCCACAGGCTGAGAATGGAAGCACCTGGCTTGGTTTCATAGAGAACAAGCTGAAAGATACCAAAAGGCTACCAAGTCTTCAATACTGTTCCATAAAGGAGAAATAAACTTGTAGCTAGATCATAAATCATTAATTGTACTGACCTGCAGTCTGCTGATTGAGGCCTACTGAAAAAAAGCCTTGCAGATCCTTTCTGCTTCCAGCTCATTTTCCAATTGATCCAGGCTCCCTTGCTTTCTGTCCATTCTCAGGGCCATTTCAGTGCTGCAGGAAACTTGTTATTTTTCAGAGCAGTGTTCCAACTTTGGCAACACAGCAGATTGCCAGCTTCCTTTTCACTTTTTATCAACAGCCCCATTGGCTCTGCAGAAGTTTCCGCCAGCCAGACATACTCAGTGTTTCCTTCAGAAAAGAGGTATTTTCTCTCTCCCACCAGGAATGTCAGCCTAGAAGAGAGATGGGAACAAGGTAAAAAGATGACTGCGCTGCCTTGTAGCATTGTTTTAAACAATATATAGCTGATCAAGCACTTGTAAATTTTGAACTGGAAATGAAACAAATTTATATTGCACCAGATTTTAGCTAGATGTGGCGAACATGTTATTATTTCTTATCTGGCCATCTTTATCATGGATCTGCTGTTCTTGGTGGTGGTGTTCAAAATCCATTGACTAGTTCCTTGGCCTACTGTGTTCTGGGAACAGCTTGCTTTACATGTTTTACAGTGGTAGTGTGATTATTCCCTTTTCTATGTCATGTATATCTGTCGCCCTGGTTTTACAGGGCCCCATAAGTTGTAACACTGTAGCTGTAGTTTCCCATGCTTGTTCTGTAAACATGGTCCTTGTTTTTCTAAACCGGCTGGGATTGTTTTGCACTTGTGGAATTGTTTTTCATTCCTTTCCCTGGGGTAGAGAAAGATGATTGACCATGTCTTTGTCCTGTAAACCTTCAGGGGTGTTGACCCCTTTCACCAATCTTTGACTGTCCTTAAAACCCTATAAAAATAGGTAAATAAAGAAGGGCAGAGCTTTTGGTCGGTCCTGCCTGGTGAAACCACTGCTGCTCTGTGACCCGCGTGTTTCTTCTGTTGCTAACTAACCAACATATATCTTCTTCAAATAGAGGCCATCACAATCATTACAGTGTACTGTGTGGTGCAGGGTTTCTGGAAAAGGTCAGCAGTTTTAGTCTTACTTCCTATTTAATGACCATTTTATATGCCACCTTATTTTTATTTTTCCCATCTGCAGTTGAATTTGTTTACCTTAATATGCTTTATAAATGTGTCATCTTATAGTAATCATTTTAATAGTTAACCTATAACTGATTTGTTCTTCAAAGTATCTGAGATTTTCATGCTGGTTTCTTCTAGATATAATTCACAATCATAGGGCCGCAGAATGGTTTGGGTTGAAAGGGACCTTAAAGATCATCTAATTCCAGCCTTCCACTAGACCAATTTGCTCTAGGCCAATTGGCCTTGAATACTTCTAGGGATGGAGCATCCTCAACTGGAAAATAAAGTTGATGTATTTCCTAAAAAATTAGATAAACATGGTACTTCTTGTCTTAATCTGCACAAGCTGCACATGAGGTGTGGTATCACTCCATAATCCATCCTCTCAGTTGTGCTGACTTGGTGTTCTCATGCACAATATTGGGGTTGCACCAGCCCTGGCTGTACAGCAGAATCTACAAGCAGCAGGCAAGCTAAGTCTCTGTGCTGATCACTCCAGTTCTGGCATATATATTCTGTGCTGCACATCTCAGTCTCGCTCATGTTTTCTTGGTATGGCAACTGTCTGATTAGTATAATTAGGGAACTGAATTTGAAACTATAAACATTGTATCATTGAAGGGAGTTTTCATTTTCAGGTAACAGGGTTACCTTTGAGGTGTCTCTGGTGGTTGAGATGGCTGTAACAGCCCCTGACAGCCTGCCTTGCTCAGTTTTTTCCCTGGAGCAACGACTATGCTGCTGCTGTCATCCTCAATGAGGGGACAGCTTTTTTGTGCTGATTGAAGACCTGTTTTTGCAGAGAAAATGCACTAAAAATCTGAAAGTTGTTTGTCTCTCTTCTGCACCTGGTGTTTTAGACTTCCACTGGGTAAATTGCAACCTTTTTTTGCGATGTCTATTTTTTTTCCTCCAAAGGCCTAGTCTTTTGAATTTGAATAATAAAAATCGTAGAACCAATTTGCCAGTGTCAGAAAAAAATTGTAAACTACAGAATATCTGTATTCTCTATAAGTCACTTGTAATTGCATAAATTGAAATGAGCATTATAACTGGTAGTTATACTCATAAAACAGTAATTTTGCTATAGTTAAATTACTATTTTGAATATTTGAGAGTTATGTTGTTTTTTGAGTTATATCTTTGGAGGATATTAATGCTGTTTTTAAGTGAGTAGTATCTATAATAATTGCTATAGATTCTAGCCAGTTTCTCTGCAGTTTCAGAGATTAGGTTGGAAGAAGGCATCACTGTACTTTGACAAGTTTCAATGAAAAACTCACGCTCCTCCTGTTTCCACAAGGAACAAAAATAATCAAAGGAACTCCAGACCTATACTTAATCATTAGACTGTCCTTGAAGACTACAGCAAAAAGCTAATTTTAAGCTGGCCTGCACAATTTTTCTCAGATGTCCTACATCCTTCATAAGTAATACAGAAACACTCCCTGATTTCTATGTAGAGATGCTCCCTGCCTGTGATAGTTGTACTTTGGTTTTGTTTTTTTCATAGCATAAACCTGTGATCCTAGTGAAGTAACAGAAATGCAGTGAAATCTGTGAGCAACTGGAAATTCTGAGTGAGTTCATTTGTAGTTTTCAGTAACTACTTTTACAACTAGGGTAGTGCTTTTGTCACTTATTGAAATGATGGTTCATAGTTTATTTGAGCGATGTTTTAGTTACAAGAAAGCTCTTCTACCTGATCCGGAGATAGTATTGCACTAATATGATTTCATGTAGCCTCCAGTTGGATAAAGAAAATGCAATCATGTAATTAGATCAACAGAATTTCAGCTGTGATGAAGTTTTGAGAAAAGAGGAAAAAAGTCTCTCTCACCCAAAGCATTCAAGTGGTCAAAACTGTTGGCATAAATAACTGCTGGAGTATGAAAAGCATGATATACTAGAGCCATCAAAGAATGGACATCTGAACAGATGAGGAGAAAGAGTAAATGTCACTGAAATAGAACAGATAATGGCTTTTTGCTGCCACATAAAGGCTGAGGCCACAAGGTGAATCAGAAGAAATTTCAAAACAGGCAGCACTGATCCCGTGATAACAGTCCCATTACCATGATTTCATTTCTATGACACGGATTGATTGATACAGATGCAATCATTTAATTTCCCATTTTCTGGTGCAACAGAAGGGTGTTTCCTTAATGTGTGCACAGTACCCCTTTCCTTGCACGGTCAAAGCTCCCACTCCTATCTCTGTACCATGGATAACACAGCAGCACACAGCCTGATGAAAGAATTAATCTGTATTTTGCTTTGAGGCAACCATGTGTAGTTGTGTGTTGTGTTTTTGTTGCATATTTTTGCAGGCAATCTAGTTCCTGAAGTTTCATAATCCTTAAGCTGCAATGTTAGTAAATTATGGATGTGCATCTACCAGTATGATAAGTCATAAATACTGAAACTGCTAAGAAATATAAAGTGCTAATTTTGTCAAAGCCAAACTCAAAAAGGAAAGAAGAAACAGTTTTCAAATGAAGGAAGCTAGTTAAAACCAGAAAATTCACACCAAACTATTATACTTTATTAAAAAATTGTGTTTGGGGGATATTTTATTTTTATATTTTATCTTCAGAAGTCTAAAAGTAAGTTTTCTTTCTAAGAAATGTTATTGTGCATCATGAACGCAATAATTAAACATCTGACAAACATTTTAAGGAAACTTGGATTGTGTATGTGCAAATGAATGTTTTTTATTGAGTGAGTAATGACTGCATAGCTGTGATTGTTTAATGTTGTATGTAGGGAAATGCCTGTAAGGAATCTATATTTTATTAGAGCAGCTGATATAGTTGGAGGGAGTCAGACAAGACTTCTGGCACACAAACCCTCTTTTCCTGCATATGTTTCTTCTGTCATTCAGAAGTGTGGTTCAAAGACTAAAAAATATGCCATACATCTTTGCCAAAATGTTTATAGTTTTTCTTTACATTTTATTTCTCTAGATTTTAAAAATATTTCAACTTCTGATGATGTTCAAAATATAAAAGTCTTTTAAGAATTTTTCATATTTTACCTTATCAAAATTACTAGTAAGTATTAAAAAAAAAATACACTTGTGAAATTATTCTGGAGCTCCTGTTCTTGTAGTAGTATTTCTTGAATATGTTTCTCTGGACAGTCTTGCTGGTACTGCACTGGAACAGGACTAGGCGAAAGAGATCACCTTTTTTGCCTTAGTATAACTCAGATATAATTCTCTGGATGGCCTCTTAGGACCAGCTACACAAGAGACTCCCAAGAAGATTGATATGCACAAAATCAGAATAAATAATGAAAGAATATGAACAACTAACTTATAGGTGATGTTCAGTGTACCTAGTTGTCCACACTTCCATTATTATAAATAAACAAAGGTATTGGAAAATTAGACCTCTTTATTTTTTCCCTTTTTTTCCCTTCCAGTAGGGAAATGCTTAATTGCTGCATCAAAGGTATCATTTGGATTAATTAGTTAGTGATTATTCAGTGCTATAAGGAGTATTATTGATAGTAACCATGCATGAGACTGAAGTTATTTAGCATTTCTGTTCACTAGAACATTTACAGAGAGAATTTATTGTGAGCACATATGTTCACTTTGGGTTAGTTCTCATTCATTCTGGACAAACCAATCAATGAATAGAAGATCAAGGTCCTTGACATGTCAGAAATTTTGTTGACACTTTCCCACAGGACAGTTGAAGCTAAATCAGAATCTGGATTTTGAGGTCCATCTGTTGTGGACGTTTGACATCTCAAGGACTATCTGCATCTCAGTATATTACTGGAATTCTTATGAAAGAGAAGGCATTTTTGCTGTTCAGAAAATGCTTAGATCATGGTTTTAATTTCATGTGAGGCCTCACTTGCTCTTGTCTTTTTGCACATCCTTCTTTATATCTAAACTTCTTCCTTATACAAACACCAATCTGACCTTGAAAATAAATATGATATCTTGAAGATAGTCTGCATTACTTTGTCACTGTTTACTTTATACATATGTATATAAACCACTGACCAAACACAATGTCATTGGATATAGACCTTTATGCCACCATCTTCCCCTGCTCTTTTCCCTTTTTTTTTTCCTTTTCTTCTCTACATTTTTGTAGTTTATTAGAAAGAATTTTTTTTTATTCTACCTTTCTCAAATATTTTTCTTCCTTCAATAAGACTCCTTCCATCACTACAGATCCTGTAATTTTTACGGGGCATGTACAGATGCCCAAACCAATGCAACAACTGTGGGGTTTTTTTTTTCCACAGATTCTTCTGGCTGCCTTCAATTCTTCTAATTTTTATCTTTTGCCTGCATCTGTGTCAAGTGCTCTAATCCCATTCAAGACAGAACTGGTCACAGAAATGTTATTCCCATTTAATTATCACCTTCCAGAGTCTCATTAGTGACAGTGTGAGTGAAGTGGGGACACATCTCCTTGCAGCCTTGCAGCTATGCCCATTGCTTATGGTCACTTGCATGGAAGAATATTTGAGGTTTGGCCCTGTCTGAGATAGCTGAATTACTAATACCTACTGAAATTATCAGTGGTGAAGTTTGTTTTTCTCCCTTTTCAGTAAGAGACATTTTACTTAAAAGCTGGTTAAGATTCACCATATAATTACTACATATTAAAGAAAGACACTAACAAGGAAATTCAATTAAAACAAAGCATCTCTTTTTGCCTCCTATTGTAATCAAAAAGACTTTCTTTCTTTTAGTTGAGCTAAAGATTATTATGGCCTTCTACAGTAAATGTGCTACCTACAAAAAACCTGTTCCAGATTCACTTTTCATTGAAATGGAATTCTTAATGTTTTGTAGTAGTTACACTTTTGGAATTCAGTTTAGTAACAACCTCAAAACTAATTCACTGTAGATAGTGGGAGGGAAAAATCTGAAATACTTTAGCTGAATCTACCACAACAAATCAATTAAAAAGACATGTAGCATCAATTTTTCTTCAAATTATATCTTTTAAAAGACATAGTCAAACATTAATTTAAATTCATGTTCTCAGTTTTTCTTCTGGTGAAATCCTGAGTTTATCCTTCATCTAACTGAAATTTTGAACAGGTTCTGAAGCATGCTTCTCAAGACCACCATGTCCTAAAATGCTCTTTGCTTGATTGTTACTATGGCATTTCAGGGGCTGGCATTAAGTCCTTTTGCAGAAGTAACTAGAGCACATTTATAAAAGGCACTTTATACAGATAAGAACAGTGTATAGTGTTGAATTGGGTATACATTTTCAAAAACATTGTTCCTGTTTTCTACAAATTAAAAGTAATATTAGTTATTTACAGCATACTCTTAGGAAAATCACTGAATTCCCAGATACTGTTCCAGAAAATTCCTGTTACCATTGTCATAGAAACATAGAAATCGTGTACCTGTTGCTTTGAGGTTTGCATAAAATGTGTGATTATTTTCACTAATATTAATAGCACTTATAAAGAGCAAACACCTTCATTACTTGGAGATAAGCCTCTAAACAATGCAGGACCTGCAGGCTTAGAGTTAGTGAGGTATGCACATCTGTATGTTGCACCAGATAAACTGAATGTGAAAAGAACTTGCTGAGGTTTCATCTCATCAACAGAAGAATTTTTGGAAGGGGAGGAAGCTTTGAACTAATATCAGAGTGTGTTCTGCATGCTTTACTAATGATGGTTTAGAAAAACACATGAAAAGAAAGTTAGAATATTTCTGAGGCATAACACACCAAAGGTATTTCTGGTTTTAATAACTTTCAATATATTTTCTTCCTGATTTTTAAGACTGATACTGTGTTTTAGCAGATGACAAGCAAAACAGATATTTTGCAGAGCATGGTTGCTTATTACAGCAAACAATGAAAAATATGTTGCCAGGACTGCTATTATTTCAGATAACTCTCCTATATGAGATTTAAATTTTCCCCTGACCCTAGCCTCATATGCTGCTCAAATGCATAATAAATAGAAGGCAGGAAAAATGACCAAATTCATGGTATCTCAGTAGCAAAGCTGTTTTAACTTCTGGGCCATTGTTTCATGAAAACAAATATGTTGGGGAAATAGGCAATAATTTTCTCATAACAGGAATATTTCAGAGAACTGGTGATGCCTAATTTGTTTTGCCTGTTATGACTAAGTCTGAAGACAAGGAAGTCACAGTCAAACTGCTAGAAAAATGAATCTTAAAGCAGCCATAGTGGCAAGACTGCACATGGATGCTAAGGGCAAAAGTCATTGGAATAAAACCTGCACCTCCTCAAGCTCTCTGTGTTTTATTTTTAGTAGTCTCTGAAAAGAATTTTTAATGTTGTTCTGTAGTTTTAGTAGTGTTAATGAAATCATAAAAAGAAATAACTCATTAAATTTTTCAGCAGTGCAAGAAATTTGTCCCACTAGTGATCATAGTACTGTATTTAACAAGAGTATATAAAATAGTTTTTATGCTAAGTGCATTGTATTAGGCCTTGATTACAACGTGTTACAAGATCACAGTTCTGCAGACATTTTTCCTTTTATAATGTGGACAGTTGTCCTGGTTAAAAGCACAGGTTGACAAGTTCCTTTTTTTTTTTTTTATGATACCAGATTTTCAAGTTAGTATTTATATGGGTTGTGCTAAATGGCTGTAGATGCAAATCCAAATAAGTAATGAGACATGCATATATAATAATCTCTATTTAAGATCTCCTTTCCTTCATGAAGTCAGGTTGCTGTATTGCTATTTATAGTGGGGTTGAAAACGTATGAATATTCATGACATCTAATATGTCTTATATCTGATTATTGTGAAAGATGTACAGTTCCCATAAATAAATATTTAAATAAGCAGATGAACTGCAGTAGAAATATGATGCATATCAGTGTTCTCCAAATAACAGTGAATCAGGCACTTCTAGTGAAAAATAAACTTCTGAACAAAACAACTTTTGTTTTTGCACATCTCTTATTTTCTTATCAGGAAAGTAATTCATCATATAGAGGCTATTATGACCTGTCTAATTAAAAGGTGAATGTAGAAAAGTAGTCTAGAATCACATAAATAGAAAGAACACAGATATTTCCTAAAAGCCCTAAACTTTTTTTTTTTTAATCTATATTCACCTTCACCATGACCTCTATTATGCTTCAAGCTGTGTCATAGTTTATATCATAAACAGGAGTTACATTAATTTTTCGTACCTTAATAGGCCCTAAAGGCAGATATTTAAGAATGAATGGGAGATGATCTCTGGGACCATAACCTGAAAGCAGATGAATGTTTTGAAGTGTAGTCACAAATAAACATAAAAGGAACTACATATATGGTTCTGCCATTTCAAAGTAGTATAGAAAGCCATTTAGGAACAATTTAAACTGTCTATTTGTAAACAAAAATACAAAAATTGGAAAGAAAAATGGTTCTTGAAAAGCTGAATAAAGCAATTATCTTCTTGTGAGTGTTCTGACTACTTAGGGTTCTAGTAGTGCACTGTAAATTCAACTTAAATATAGTTCCTATGGATGCTTTCAGATCAAACAAACCTGAACTAATGGAAACTGCAAGTTACTTTCACAGTCCTTCCAGTGATATCATGCACACCGCACTTGAAATACAAAAATTTCTCTCCTCGGTCCTTACTTAAAAGGTGTGTTTGGAAAAAAAGTTATCATTTGATTTTTTGCTTCCTGTGAACTAAGCAGAGTTACGTTCCTGTTTGCCCTAATGATTGCAGAATGAAGCAGCTACAGCAACTTTGAGTGTTTGGGGTGTTTTATTTTGTTTTTCTTTAGGGAAGGAGGCCAGGTTTTTTGCTTAGTTTCTTGCCCATTAGATCTTGTGAATGAGATTAACACTAGGGATGCCCATGTCTGAATTCTCACAAATGGCTTACTGAGGAGAAGCAATATTACTGTTATTTGTACAGCGTTTGTGCTGTAATACTCCTTAACAATCTGCTGCACATTTCTGCTGAAGATGATAAGAGGAAACTAGAGAGTCTGCGGATAGATACCCACCAAACAACTGGCTTTGGAGCTCCTGCAGTCACTGCACTCTTCCAATATCCCTTTCCCTCTGGGAAGCAAAGTGCTCCTTTCTTGACTGGGGAAGTTAGGGTGCTTGTAGGACATTTGCTAAGAGTCCTCCCGTCTCTGTCTCATTTGACCCAGTACTTTAAGCTTCAAGCAGACACCAACTCTGCAACTACCATTCAGAGTGCTTAGTGCGCATGCTGAGCAAACGCCCTGGATACACACAAAAATAAATTTTATGAGTTAGTTTTTGGAAAAATCCTTGCTACTGCTGGCCAGATTGGACTACTGGCTGATGGGACATCTACTTGATTCTTCTTTTCTTGTTAGCTTAACACAATTTACCTAGCATCAACTTAAATACTTCTGCCAAATATAACAAAAAAAAAATAAAATAATCAGAAAACGAGTACAGTGGGGATCCTATTTTAGGAAAACAATAATTTCTTTATATTCAGAGAAGCTAAAGGACTTGTTTGTTAATTTGTGATACAGTAATTTTCAATACAAGTTTCAGGCAGGTTTTATGAGCAAAGTATTATGCAATAGAAGAAGTGATCACTGAACTTCTGATGCCAATAAAAGCATTAGTTTATTTGTTCATCTCTCCTGCTCTATTGCTGCTCTCTGCATTGTACTAACTTCTTTTGCTAATACAAAAAGCAACATTTTTTAGATTTCATGTCTGGCTTTGTTTTGTTAGTGTTCAAGTCTAGCTCCTTGATTCCTCCAAGGTAATTCAGCAAACATATTTCAGGATCATATGAAACAAGAGTCACTGCCTTATGTCTTCTCTGAAAATATTCCAGATATTATTCACTCATCTGACCTTTAACAAGTATCCCAACCTAGTCCTCTAGGCAGCAACATATTGTCCCTTTTGGCTACAGAGGGTGTCCAGAGGTCAGGATTAAAAGGGATGCCTCTCTAGGAGAGCTGAATTTAAGATCATTCTCTTATTTTTCTTCAGTATTTGCTCTTTCCTGATGAATCTGACTTGTAGTGCAAATTACTGACATGTAGGGGTTAAGGGCAGGTTTTTTTCATTAATGGAGGTGCTCTTAGGAATCAGGCTTCTCTCCTATATTTGAGCTCTCAGAAAGGCAACTGTTTGAAAAACCCCATCCTTCCCTGTAGATTGTGTCTTTTACACTTACCTGTATTGTTATTGTTGACAACAGAAATCTAATTGTTCTTTTAGCTATGGTCCCTAAGTGCCACTATTGCTGTAACATCACTCCAGTTACTTTTTAACATTTAGTTGTTAATGACTTACCTCTCTTATTTGTGTGGCTCTCTCACCACAACCTGTCTTTTTTATTCCCTGTTTGCTTCCATCTGTTTTAAAACATGGCCACAGTACTTTGTCTTTTTTTTCTTTTTCTGCTTTTTTAATGCACTTGCATATATTTCCCAGTAATATTAAATGATCTTAAGCACAAATGTAAAAA
>VZTZ01049097.1:1187336-1231448 GCA_013400955.1 Drymodes brunneopygia
AAAAGAAACCAGTTAGAATATCTTTCTTCTCTTGCTTAGGATTAGGACTTTTTTTCCTTTTTTACCACTTGATACTGTGATTATTTTTAATGTATTATTTTTTTCTTGCTTTTTAAAGATAAATGCAGCTGTCTAATAGACTATGTTGCCTTCTCTTAGTACTTTAATTGGTATTATACCTCCTTGACTCAGAAGGACAAGGGCACTTTCTCTAAAGCAAGCAAATTATATACTTCAGGTTGTGTAGCAACATGGTGCTGATGAGCAACTCCTTTAAAGCAGGAACTGTGCAGAAAGCACTTTGAAATTACATTATACTGGGCTAATAAAATCTACACTTTTTAACATGTTATTCTTATGTTGCTGTTAACAAAGAAAATCTAATCCCAATTTTAAAGTCATTGCAGTGAAATTTTCTATTTTTAAATTCTAAACATTTCAAATATTTTCCAAAATACTGTAATAAAAATAATAATTATTAATCTATTACTGCCATTATTTAAAATTATTGGATATATTAAGAAAGTGAGAGATAAAATAATTATAATAATTCAAAAAGACAATTAAATATAGGGACAAAGATAGGTGCATAGTACAGTTTATAGATATCAAGTAAAAGCTCTAAACGTGTGCAATTGGAAGTGGAAATTAATGTAAACCTATGCTTCTTATTTATGGAACAAAAGCAATGTCAGTTAATCCCAAAATTTTGAGGTGGCTTAGCAGCAGCATGAGAGTTTAAACCATCTCTTAAATTCCAGGGGATCAGGGCAGTAATTGAAGTCCCCTTCCATCCCTCCAAGGTCTAACCATTAATTCCTCTTTCATTCTAGCAAAGGCAAGATTCCTCTTCATGTTGCTCGTAGCCAAAGACCAGCAGAGCTCATGTTCTCTGTAACCAGGGACTGGATGTAGGAAAACAAGGGTTTTGGCAATGGGAATAAATTGCCTGCCAGCATGTGACTGTAATTGAAGCACAAAGCTAGACAAAGCTCACCTTCCCTCTGCCCAGCAGAGAGTCATTTGCAATGCTCCACGTCAACTAGCACAGGCGTGGAAGAAGATGTCAGCTTCACCTTTGTTAATTAGGTGCTGAAAGCTAAAAATATTCTCCTTGTACATGATGGAAAGACAAGATAAGGTACACATCCTGACTCCCACATGCTGCAAAAGTAGTAAGGTTGTGTTTGCTGAATGGCAATTGAGTTAAAACTGGGAAAATGTAGCTTCAGTGCAAGCTTCGGAAAGGAAAGCCGGAAAGAACCGTACATTTTACTTGCATACAGAAAATTTCACCTCCCACACAATGAGCTCTAATAGCAGCAGTGTGTCCTGGTCCAAACCTACAGCTGGGGTCATAGGGTTCTCCTTAGCTCTCTCCAACTACAAGCCATTGAGAGAGATGAATAATACCACAAAGGAAAGAGAGCTATAGTTCTGTTAGCAAAGACTATCTGTTATCTTTTGAAATGATGCCTTCTTGTAGAAATTCAGAGACACTTGAAGCTGGGAAATCATGTGTATTTTGGAAGGAATTAAACTTTCTAAAGATGTATAGCATTAGGCAGCTAGCAAAAAACCCCATATTTCAGATTTTAAAAAAAGACCAAAATAATTGTGCCATGGAAAGTCACTTGGCAGAAAAACATTTAGCACCTTCTATTCTTGCTGATTTTTGTCTAGTTTAAAACCATCTCAGCTACTCTGTATTGAAAAGCACTACTATGGTTTAAACTTGAATGTTGCTTTATTTGCATTCTATTCAAAAACAGCCTAAATCAAAAACAGTGGAGAAAATACTGAACAGGGTAGTTTAAACAAAAACCCACCAAGCCTCCTTCCCCCACCCCACCTCCCACAAGTTATTGATTCCTGTGGGAGACTTAAGCAAAGTTATGAAAAATGTAATTTTTCCCTTTTCTGACACTAGCTGTCTGGTTACATCAGTGTAGCTACTCTGTCAGAAGGATGCTGAAGTGTGTCATCTTTCAGGTCAGCTTTCCAGCAGATAAGTGATGACATTATCTTCACATGGTCCTTTTCTTTAGTAGTAAAAACATTAATATTTCATTTACACACAAACATCAGTGTTTGACCAGAGGTAGCCCATTAGGATGCAAGGCAATAGTGTCATCTAATACACCCACATTATGTTACATAGTCATGGACACTAAAGCTAATAATAAGTTCAGGTTTTGGTATATCTCTTCCATGCAGGACAGCATATAACCCAGCTAAAAAACAACACATGCTTTCACTTCAAGGAGGAAACCACTAAGCTATCAAGCAAATCAAACTAGTTATCTTCATGTGGTGTCACATCCCAGATCAAATGGTACAGACCAGTGTCTACAGGTTTTGTTTCTCATGGGGATGACTGGTATGTTCAATCCCTGATGTATTTTCTTCCTTTAATAAGTAATAAAGAAAAATCTCCTGAGAGAAATATGATTTTCAAGCATGGAAGCAGAAGGGTTATTTGAAACTGGATTTATGTTGATCCTGATGTTGGTTTTGTTTTGAAAGGCTTTTTTTCAAAGGTGTGGTAGTGTCCAGAGTTGGATGGATTAGCATAGGAAGTTCCAAGGTTTACAGCTGAATAGGAAATGAAAAGCAAATGTAATCAGATATCAAAGGTTTCAGATTAGAGGAAAAATCTCTCTCTCAGGGTTCAACATTGGTTTATTCATGTGAATTGCTCTTTCTGTCTGTTTTCATTCATCTTTAGTGACTTTAAAAAAAAAAAACCAACTCTATCTTGTCCATGTCCTTAACTAAACAGATTGTTTTTTCCTACATCCCTGCAAGTTCAAGCTGTAAAATACCTGAATCTACCTGTGGTGACAAGTTCTAAATATGTTCTAAAATCTTTTCCGATATTGATAGTTCCACCTGCTCTGAATAAAAAATGCATTTGAAAGCTCTGCATCTTTAGCTGATTTTGTAAAGTCAGTGATGGTCACCCATATGTATGATAGTAGGATTAAAAGTGTCTGTACAAGGTTTTCTGATTGTTTGTAACTCTCAGCATCCTTTAGAGTTATAACCAGTTGCACAGTCAACATTTTTTTGCTACATCACCTATATGTCCTCGTGTCATGGAGTCCTTCATCCATAATAATTAAATCTTTTTCATGCTGGTAATCTAAATACTTGTTCTCCTTCCACTCGGACCTTCTTTGATGATGTGATTTTTTTTACAACAAAAATAAGAATGTGTTTAAAATTTTAAAAGAGCTCCATAGTTATGAGGAAGAAAATAACATTTAAAAAAACAGAAAAAGACCATGCTTTATTCAGAAGATTTCTTTATATACAGATTAATAAAAATATTTAGGGGTTAAAATGAGTCCTTCAAGAACCAGAGAAACTTAGTTTAAGGTATCTAAGTGGATGCAATATTAATAATGGGGTTGCTGTCAGTAAAAGGATAAAGTGAGGATGCACAATACCACCTCATTTATTCAACAGAGAAAGAAATGAAAAAAGCGCTGGAAAGATTTAGAGATCTTTCAAGATGAACAGTAGATTTTCCAGAAATTTGCGGTACATGAATTATAAAAATTCATATACTTCATAAGATGATGAAGGAAAGATTGTAGCTGAAGAAAAGAATGCATATCATAGGAAAAGAGTATAGATTTGCACTCAATAGCCTAAAAAAAAACAGGTAAAAGAAAAGGAGCAGGAATCTGATGGAGAGGAAGTGTTCTGTTTAGATTGAAAGTTTGGTATATAGGCTAGGTTATTACCTAAGTCAGTAAAGAAAACCCTGGCAGGTTTATCAAGGAGTGTTCAACTTTAATGTAAAATCTGTCTTTTGGAGGCACATTGCAGCACCACCAGATTTTTTAAAATTTCATTTAATTTTTCATAGGCACTTGAAACTAGGTCTTAGAGAGAATTGTTTAGAGTTGTATGGCCACTGAGAAAGTCTACTGGCAGGATCAGTTTCATAAAGAGAATTGTGCAACAGAAAGTTGTATCAACTAGAAACCTAGTCAGTAAACTGGAATTTGTGATGAGATGAAAAAGGCAATCAGTCAAGGATACCTGGATGAAGAATAGTACATGTGCAAATGAAGAGGAGTTAATGAAATTGATCACCTGTCGCTCAGAAAGAGTAGTGATAATTAAACCATTGTCAAGAGATCTGATTTATCACAGCACCAAACCTCAAAGCAGTTATGTTTAGTGATCAAAATAATAGTCAACATAAGTAATGTTTACCTTTAGGAAATGATTGCCATCAATTATGTAATGTCCCTCTTGCTGCTTGATACAGCCATGGCACGTCCCATCATGCCAACATCTTTACGTTGTGTCTCTCACAGTGGGTGGCACAGCCTGAAGAAAGAAGGACAATGTTGATTTATCATGTTCTGATACTGTTCTAGGAGCATATATCTGTATTTTCTGATTGCTGGCAATGAACACACTGCTAGTTGCTAGTCTTAGGTACAGAAGTTGAATCTCTATCCAGCAGATGGCACAAAGTAGATTTTATACAGCCCTCCCAAACAACTATCCCCATTGCGCTCGCTATTACTGAAAGAAATTCATGCATATGGATTGAGTACACTGCTGGAAAACCTCTGAGAGGATGTATTTTTCTCCTGAGGAAGGCATCATCTTGTGTCCTAGCATGTGGGACTCACTCTGCCCTGGCATATTACCTCAGCCTTGGTTCCACCTCAGGATAAAGCATTTCAAGCGCATTTCAGGATGCAGTTAAGTCCATACCACAGGACTGAAATCCAGATATAATGCAATGCATTTCTGTGACTGAGCAAGTGAACAGGATGGCCCTAGTGCACTAAGTGGGTTATGTAGATGCACCCTGTGCATTCCTCCTGCGCTACCACTTTCTTTGTCTTTTTACCAGTCCTGCCAGATAGATTAAGCTCTGATTAAATTTTGGCTTTAGAAAATATTATGATTGCCTACAGAATGCAAGTTTTATTATTTTTCTGACTGGCCAATTCCCAGTTTTACATAGTTTATCTGTAGCATCCTGTATTCCACTCTTTCTACCTTTTACCATAAAAGTCCATCCAGCGAAGTGTCAACCCAAGATGAAGGACAGATTTATTCTTGGTACACTAAACCAGATTGTATCTACAGAGATATGTGGGTAAGGGGCGGGTTCTCTTTGGCACGTACAACATTTAGATCAGGATAGCTATGAATGGCAACTTGAGCGTATAAACATCTTATCTACGATCATTTCCATCTATGGCATGACACAGTTTTCAAAAAAAGCAGTACTTATTACCAAAGATCTAAGTATGTAACTGTCCTCATTCATTTGTTGGATGAAATCTTTTAAAGTATGTGTATTTATGGTGACTGTTCCTCCTTTTCCAGGACGTAGTTTGCATTTTGAAAGTAGCACTGGGCAGAGGCGGAATCTCGTAGGCATATACATATTTAATCTGGGGAGCAAGTTCATTTGTATCAGGCTTCTTTTTCCCCATGGTATCTATCCACCATCAGTGATTTGTTTAATGAATGCATTTTAGTTGCTGCTTCAAATCTCGCAGGATTAGAGTTCTTAAATATTTTAATGTCATTAGCTACCACTGGAAATCTCAGTGTAATTCTGAATAAGATAGTTCTGCCAAGGTGTTCAGTATTCTTTTCAGTCATATATATTTTTCCTGAATATGAATTTTAAAGGGAGTTCTGCTTCTCCTACGTACACTTTAGAAGTTTGATGGCTTTCTCCTCAACTGAGTAACCTTCCTTAAGATAAAAGATAGTAAATGCTTGTTGCAGTTATCCTCCCTATGGATTATGCTTTATTCATATGTCCTTTCTACCAGTGTTTTTGGGGTTTTTTGCTCTGTGGGTTGTTTAGAATTTATTCTTGATCTGATATTTTATGGTTTTAAATGTATTTTTTTTTAATAAGTAGACCTTTTCTTAAACAGTACAACATAACACTGCCCATGATATTCCTATGTTTGCCAGCACACAGCATCATGACATGATTTGTTACATTGAAGGATTCCAGTCAGTGTCTTTGAGGACAGATAAGAATATTCACACACAGGAGGTCTCTCTGACACAAAGAGATACTTGCACTGACATCTGGGCAGGTTGATCATCTTCTCAAAGCCTTTACTTTCTAATTCTGCTAGGTTTGAAGATAGTGGTCTTTCTTCAAATAAGTATAATAAGAGGTTGAAAACCGCTATGCTTGCAAGAAGCAGGAATAATGTCTCTATTAATAAATCTTTAACCATTGGGATAATATTCTGTATATTTACTTCAGAGGCTGAACCTGTCCAAGAGATGATTTTTTGAGCTTCACAGATGCCCTGATGGGAATCATTGGGTTTTCTGTCCTTTTTTTTTTTTTCCCTCTTTCTTAGTTGATTCAGCAAAGAATTTGTGAAGAAACAGGGTTTGCTTTTCTTGACCTTTAAATACCAGATGATTTTCCATGGCAAGTTATGCTCCTTTGACTTAAGAGACTAGATACCCTGGTGGAAGTACTCTTAATGTTCTTTTCTGCATCATAGTGTAAGTTCTTCAGAGCTGTAAAGACTAGGAATCTCTCTTCTAACTTAAAACAAGTGTTTAAGTTGTGGAAGGTGTACTTTTCAAGCCAACATTGGAAAGCATTCATAAATAGATGTGCAAGTAGGTGCTTCAATGTCTGTCTGATTCTACTTGTGACAAAGTACTTGAGCTGTTTATCAATGCTGAGTGATGTAATACAACAGGAAGCTTTTTTTTGCTGTGCTCCACACCTATGATTTAGAGGTACCTATTTTTCTAGTATCAGATTCTGTCCACACATTTCCTTCAGAAGAGGTTTGCTTTAATAGGGCATTCTGTTTTGTTTTGGTAGACAGAGGATCATATCTCCCAAAAATTACAGAACCACAATGAGTTGAGATAATTCATGGCAGGAAGTAGAACAGGGAGAAAAAAAATCAGTATAATTTAAAAAAAAAGTTAGCTATGTACAATTCTGCAAAAATAATTTGACAGTTGCCTGTAAACATAGTACTTGACCATATCATTATCTCTGTCTCTGTGTCTCTATTTATTATATATATAACGAAAGCAGGACTAACTTTCAGTTTGACTTTTGTGAGAAGGATTGACCAGGACTGAATGCAATATTCATAGTTTAGTCCAGCCGGTGGGCTGTAGACTGCCTTTTATATTTCCTTTACCAGAGCTAGAGTAGGGTTTAATTTCCAGTCTTTCTGCCCACACTACATTGATCACTTATAATTTACTAATCCACCAAATTTTATCATCTTCTATTTTTTTTTAGATTTTGGATTTGTCACATAAATTTTGTTAGTCATTAGTTGATCTTATTTGGATTGTCATTTCTGTTACTTCTGCTTTTGATTCAAATAATTTGTCTCTTATGATAGTCAGATTCTCGTCTCAATGTTGTTCCTGTTATAATTTTTGCTAGAATTGGAGTTCTTGAAGGAGGAACACAAAATAAGAAAACAAGTGACTCCAGATATTCTCCGTCCTTTCTTCTCCAAGTTGGTGTCTATATTTTGATGAAGAGGGTTTGAGGGATGGTTTCTGCCTTCTAGAGAGCTCTTTTGATGGTGCGCAATCTAGTATACGGTAGTTGCTTAAAGTGCTAAATACTTTTCTTGCTACAAGGCAAAAAAATCAAGAGTGAAGAGAAAATCCTTGCTGTAGTCTCCTGAATTCTCATTTTAAAATCTTAGTTGAAAATTGATACGATTTTGAAATTGATCATGTTGTTGATGATAAAAATTACTTGGCATCTGACGAAGTCGATCCAGTTGTATGCACTTAATGTTTCATTTATGGATTCATTTGTTTTATTTAATTAGCTGGGCTCTTGTATTCATTCCCCTGAAACAGTACAACGTAATGTTTATGGAAGTGCGTGTGACCTTGGAGATATACTTCTAGCCATTGCCTTGTCTTCTGAGAATACAAAATCTATACGGTGCTATCCAAAATGGAAAGTGTTTATGCTGCCTTAATGTCAAATTAGCTGTCATTATATTTGAATAAAAGGTGAGCAGTTTGAGGCAAAACTAATTATAATCTATTGCTGCTTATATTCTTTGTGCAAATTGGACATTTACATTTTTTAATAACAATGCAGAATATCAAAGTATATCTTTGTTAATTTTGCTTATTATTGCCATCTCTGCTGGTGTCATAAACTCTGATACTGACAGACTGACTGAAAAAATAGCTAGAGAGCTAATTGCTTGAAATAGGTTTAATGAAGCATATTAGGTAGTGTTGTAGTTACCACATACGAAAACATGAAGAGAGTGCTGTATTGGAACACTTTGTTTTTATTGAAAACTTCGTTTCTTTTGAAGGAAAAACACAACCTGACTGGAACTATTTACAAATTTTTAATGAATTTTTAATTCAAATGAATTCATTGAGATAGTGGATAGATTATATATAATGAAGGAAACATTTTCAAAATGCACTTCTAAAATGATCAACATTATTCTCAAAAATCTATTTCTAAACTGAATATTCAATTCCAAAGTAGGCAAGATTTGTTTGATGAAAACTGGTTGCTTGAACAAGCACAATTATTTCAAATTGGTGTAAAAAAATTTCCTCCTCCTTTTAAACCTACTGATCAAAACAATATTACTAGAATAGAACTATATTTTATACGCTATGGTGTTCATGGAAGAAATGTTAACATTTAGGAATGCATTTGAACAATAGTTATAAAATTAATATGAAAATTAGTAGGAACAGAAAGCTGTAGGAGATTGCTAAGTAGGTCTCTACGTTCAGTACTCTAGAACAGCAAACAGGCATCAAGCAGCTACACAGATCATGATGGTCCACAAAACATCTGCCCCATACAAAACTGGCCACAGAGCGTTTTCCAGTATCTTATATCAATTCCGACACTTAAAGGACTGAAGATTGAAATTAAAGCAAAACCAAAATCCCCACTAAAACAGCCCCAATTAGTGTGCCACAGAAGTAAAGAAGAGAATAAAGACACTGCTTTTGCACACTCCATGTGTACCTGCAGATGTGCTGTCCTCATCATGCTATTGAAAGTTGGACTTGGAGACAGACCCTGACATGACCAATTCCATCCAATCCTCAAATCTGGAGATCAAAGACCCTAATCAAGTGATCTGTACATTGACGAGATAACTCTAAGGGCTGAAATCACATGCTCTCTTATGTATCTGGCTGATTGACAATTTCTGAAGTGCGTGATGCAACTCTTCAATCTCACCGTGTGTAATTGAAACAAAAAAAATATCCCAGATTATGAGGATCCTTCTTGGCCTTAAATATTTGGGAGAAGCAAAAGCATATAGTGGAGTTAAGTGTATTGCAAGATTAAAACAGGTATTCGTGAAAATATTTTTTGTTCTTGACTCTACTCTGGCCAAAAGAAAATTATTTTCATTGACATTTGAAATGCTGCATTCAAAAGAATTCAGGGCCACATTTCTAGGCTCTCAATGTCCATTTGTGGGTCACAGAGCTTGAAAAAGTTAAATTCCTATTTTCAATTTATTAAAAGTGTGGCCCATAGTGACACTGATGACCAAGCTTTTTCAGAGGTCAGCAGCTGACATGCTGCTTTCCCTTCAAAATCCTCTCTTGACTGTGGCAGTGTGAAAATGCTGGTGATGGTGCATTCCGCAGGATGTACATGCTGAAGCTTCCGAGCAAAATTCAATTTGAGTGTTTTTCACTTGTAACTAGGCTCCATCAGGAGATTTCTAGAGTGTGTCGTGATCACAGATGGTTTCATCAACAGCTACATTAGTGATGAGTAGACTTGATAACCTGTTTGTGTGTGCTTTCGCATTAGGACAACATAATTCTGGAGAGAAGTACGGCTGGACCTCACTGTTTTAAAGGAGCTAAGAAAATTTTCAAGCTGAGCATATTTTGTGTGAATGTCAAATAGTCAGCTGCCAAGTAATGATACTTTAGCTTGTAAAACATAAATAAATTTGCAAATAGAAACAGAATATTCTTGGTAATATTAGATAGCTGCTATCTTGCTTGAGCTCCTGAAAGCCACATTAATATATTTTACTTGTAAAATATGTGATGGGATTCATGCTTAATATCTCAAATACAACCTTGTAATTTAAATGGATTTTTTAATGTGTATTAATTTTAATGAATGACTGGGAGGTTCATTGGAGGGAGGTAAAGTAGTGTCTCTGAAACCTCACTGGTTAATCAAATTGCTATAAATAACCTTTGATAGTCTAAGGCTCTATTCCTAGATGATTTCTCTCAACATTATCTTAGATGTTAAAGAACTGTCACCTGCAGAGGTTTGCTTTCAGATGCTGGGAAAGGTCATGAACATAAATCTTCCCCCCCCCACCCTGTTCCCCCAAAAAATTCCTCTCAGTAGAGGGTGTAACCAGTGTGTAGTATGTAAAACTTTTCTCTGTGTGCATTTAGCAGTGAAAAGTCATCTTATTTAGGTTGGCATTCATGGTCCCACTCAGGTATCTATTGGTCATGGAACGAAGACTGAGGGAAAAAAGTGTGTGACCTTACTTAGAGGCCTGCTTTGTGTTTTCTCCATGAGCAAAAAGAGAGAAACTTTCATACAATTATCACAGAGATTCAAATGGAATGAAACAAAAGATAGAATATTTCAAAAGCAAATCAGAGGTATGTGGACTGGAAGGAGACTTCTTTCTGCAAGTGAGTGTTACCGAAAATGGTTATGAGCCCCTCTACATCACCTCCAAACTCTTTTCTTCTTCTTTAAAATTTATCAGTAGTATAGTTCAGTTTTTCACCAAAAAACCTAGGTAAGTGTTAATGCTAACCACTGCAGTTATTGTTTCCATATAATTTCTTTGAAAGCATGAGTTTAATACCAAGAAGTTCATTCAGTTGTCCAAATTAATGAAAAAAAATAGCAACAACCTAGTGTGAAAGCTGTCCAGGAGCAGGAGTCATTCAGTCCTAGGTGTTACACATTCTAAACAGTCATCTAAATAATTTCTCTCCTAGTTTCTACATTCTTCATCTTGGATCACTCTGACAGACTGCAGCCTGATCCTGTTAGATTATGCATTGTTCTTATCACATTTGTGGCAGTCCATTACTTACTCCTACTTTGTGTTATCTATATGTTCATGGTTTCTTGAAAAGCTAACTAAGCATGTTAAATATGTCTGTATTTATATGTGCATGTGTATACATGCACATTTCTGTGCAAGTATGGACTATTGGGAACTTTGGAGGGATTGCAGGAGGTTCAGAGTAGGTCAAATTAAGCTGATCTTTTGTATTAGTATGACATTAGGGTATTTGATCTTTCAAATTTTGCTAGTTCAGGACCAGAGTCACAAAACCTACTCTCACTTTCCACCTTCTTTTTGCTTGTAGTCTTGACTGAGAAATTGCATATCAAGTGGGATACAGAACAGAAATTACCTGTGACTACTAGAAACATCAATTTAAAATTTGAGATATTTTGTACTGGTGAACAAATGTGAGCTGATTAGCAACAACAAGGCATGTAAAGGCTGTTCTGCAGTTTGCACACCATCTTAGTATAAATTGAGGTCTTAATGGTCCACACTTAAAGTTAGAAAACAGTGTTGTTGTATTTAGATGGTTGTATCTGTCTGAATGAGAGAGGGAAAGTGCAAACCTGGTCTGTAGTCGTCTTTGTGACAGCCTTGGGGTTGAAACTTTGAAATCCACAGATCCCTCTGGTCAATATGGACACTACATTTGCAAAAAAAAAAAAGGGTTTTGAGAGTAGGCTTTCCCTGGTGTACCTAGTTAAATACCGTCCTTCTCATCTTGCTTTGTTGTGCTCTGGGCTGCACACCAAATTGGCTGTATTTCAGTGCCACCAAATGTGTCCAGTTTGATAAGCACGTTGCAGCAAATCTTCTGGACAAAAATCACTATATAAACGTCAAATTATTTACCCATTTTAAAGCATTTTATCCTCCAGAGCTGTAAATCCAGCACCATTCGCTAACACAAAATTAGCTTTTTAATGCTGTAGGACCCTCTAACACTAACACATATAAAAACATCCACATCCTTGCTGGGGGGAGGAGGGGAAAGCGAAGGTTGATGTGTCTAGGTGAAGCTTCAGCAATTCCAGCGCTTTATTCACACTGGATTTAGAATCAGATTATTAGGCCATACTAGGTCTCAGTTCAGCAGTTCTGTCATCCTCTCTTCTCTTGTGAGCAACACAGACCAAATATTCTCACATACATATACTCACCACTCCTAGAAATCGGCAGGAGCAGTAAACATGCAAGAAAGGGAAGAATGGGGCACACATCATTTGTGTGTATTAGTATATTTGCTTCATAGAATATTAATGACTTGTTTTTTTGGCAATTAGTTGTGGTCACCTTGAAAACTTGAAAGAATTGTGGAAAGCCTCCTTGTTTATTACCAGACTGGTGATGTATTACACACTTTGTGTTTTCACTTTGTTGGTGTTCCACTGTGAATTACTCTTTTTTGGTTTTTTTTGTCAGGCTATTTCCTTCAGCTTTCTGTTGCCTAAATTTGTCTTACTACTTTCACGTCCGTTTGTTAGAAGAAACAATCAATAAGAAGTGCTTTCAGCACTGGCACAGCACAGTGGTTTACTGCAGTGTGCATGCTGGTGGTGCCAACACTGTTGACCTATATATTGGGATTTTGGTTAAGCAGCAGATATCATGGGGTGTTCCTTTAATATGTGTTTTTCTGGTACCTGGACATGTTTGGAGCTGAGATTTGTTAATATCTGTTTATTTAGATTCTGAAAAAAGATCTAAGACAGAATTTTGTTAAGCATTTTTCAAATGCTTCTCAAAGACTGTTTTTTTTTAATATGTAAATTTCTATTAACAATATGATGCTGAAAAAAAGGAACAGAGAAATATTAAGTATAAAAATACATTCTGTCTTTAATGGATTTTTGCTTTTATTGACAGTGAGGTAGGATATTACTGCATGTTTCTCATTTTAGACCTGTAAATATAATTCATATTTTGGGACAGGGTCCATTTCCCATTCAAGCCAACATGCATGAGATTTAAAACTGTGAGGTGAAAACTCCAGAAAGAACTTAGTGTGAATTCAGAACTACCCACAAGATATAGTCAAAAATGCATCCTAGCTTTTCTATAGCCCTACTGTTCCTACCCCAGATTAAGTGCAGTTTGGCAGAAAAGAATGAGAGCCACAGTCACATAGGGTGGGAGGTTCCTCTCTCAGTTGGAAGACCTCAGCTTCCTTCAGCCCTCACGGACTTGAATTCTTGCCCCAGCTCCCTTGGTGGCCATGCAATTGTGCGCAGGACAGGAATGGGTTCCCACCCCTGTCTGGAATTGGTAACCATCCAGCTGGGACTGTAAGGGGCAACGGGCCAGAAAGGGAGGAGACACACAGAGCCTGTCTTCACCAGTCTGCAAAGGCTCTGGCATGAGTGAGATCCCAGGCCAGTTTCTGAGCATTGCTGTATACTTTTCATAGCACTCACTGTGAATGAAGCAGCAAATACTGTCTCCTTGCATCTTATTAGTTGTTTCTCTGTAGCAGAGTTAGACAGATTTTTGGCTTCCTTAGAGATGCCCAAGAGGACTTCATAGTGAGGAAAAGTGTCTGAACTAATGTGACAACTAATATCTGATTTTAATCTGGTTTGCTTGATTAATCTAATAATGGCTTTCATTACCTTCCTTGAGAAACATTTAGGAATGTGTGCAGCAGATGGAAGGTAAGGGCAGCCCATTCAGCACCGAAACTCAAAGAGTCAGGCTGGGTTTTCCTGTTGTGCTGAGAATCTCATCTTCTCTCTACTCAGTTCATTCTCTGCTATTACACCTTTTTATTTTTTTTTTCTTTTGCTATAATTATAGCAGCCAAATATCTTTTGTCTTCCTTTAGAATTGTAATGTCTGACTGAAATTAGGAGATGTCAATCTCCAGATGGTTTGAGATTTTCACAGGCCTACGTTAAGTTGTAAGAGAAAGAAATTGTAAAAAATATTGTCGTAGAAACACAAAACAGAATGTAATTTTACTACACCGGATTGAATTTTTGCTTTGTAAGGAAGATGTAGCTTGTCACAAAGTTGTGAGATAAAGCCTCACAAATTCTAGAGCCTTCATGCTCAATCTTTTTAATTGTTGAAGTTTCCTAGGATTGATGTCTGCAGAGGAAAACAGTAGAAACGAAGACACTGAATGGTAACTGGGGGATGTCAGGGAGGTTCCATGATGAAAGCTACACTCTCTGTCTGGAACAAAATAAATGACAGTAATTCAACTAAAAATGGCTACCTGGAGTAATCTTTTAAATACCTTTGATAATGAATGTGAAATCATTTGGGACATTTTTTTTATTTACTTAATATTATCATTTTGTTTTTTTCCTTCCCACCTAATGAAGATAGCTTGACTTCAGATATTTTAGTAAGTGCTTTCTATGCAGATATATGGAAATACAAAGAATTTGAAAGCATAAGAGAAAGCTACACTAATGAAATGCCTAATATAGATAAATACAGAAAGTGGTGTTTTGCATTTTGCCTGCCTATTTATTGTTCACAGAGACAAGTAAAGGTCATCTTTTGATATGGCATTATAACCTTGGCCTCCTTGGTATCAAAATGTTAAATATTGTAAAGAAATGTTTCTGTGTGAGGAGGATTTTAATTATAATGCATCTTTATGTTTTCATAAAACACCGGTCCATTTTCTTTCCATGCTGAAGTTCTCAGTAATTTATTCATGACCTTTAACTGCTTTTAAGAAGCATAGATTGGGAATTATTGCTTTCTTTGCCTTTGGAAGTGCCAGGGCAGAAATGCCTTGAGAAGCTTTACAGGATTTTATTAATGAGATACACATCTCACATTAGAATAAAACATCTGAAGCTGCTGGGTTTGCTCATCGTGGTGTTATGTGGAGGATCAGTGTTTAAAGTCACTTGGAGACTTTTGATCTAAGATAAACAAGTGATCAGACCACATAAGGGTATGCAATTTATGATGAATAATCTGGTTTGTTCAAGATTAATTTTTAGCCTTGTGATTTTGATTTTCTCCCCCTAAAAGATGAGTACAAAAAACCAGCTGAGTTCAAAGCCTAAGTAAGAGAAAGAAAAATTCTGCACATGTATGAATGTATGAATATACATAAGAGTATAAAGCATTCCTATCCTTGTATATGTATTATATGTTCAGAAACACAGATTTTAAATGTATTTCTTCCCAAAGTGCCTTTGTCACAGTGACTAACACTGCAGGCACAAACTTCAAAGAAAAACTTGGAAAGCTGATGCTTAAGAGCTGTTAAGACTTTTTCGTAATTAATTTTATCACAATGCAAAGCTGAGCAACCTGGTGGCCTGACTCAAATAGAAAGATCAGGAACCCTGTCTCCTTCATGTTTTTATTACTTCCCATACCCTGATCTACTCTGGGTAGCTCCTCAATCCTCCAATGGAATAGTCTCAGAGACAAGGGGAAAAAAGGGATAGGGAGAAAGAGATTGATGCCTGTCGCCCTGGTTTTACAGGGCCCCATAAGTTGTAACATTGTAACTATAGTTTCCCATGCTTGTTCTGTAAACATGGTCCTTGTTTTCCTTAACCAGCCGGGATTGTTTTGCACTTGTGGAATTGTTTTTCATTCCTTTCCCTGGGGTGGAGAAAGATGATTGACCATGTCTTTGTCCTGTAAACCTTTAGGGGTGTTAACCCCTTTCACCAATCTTTGACTATCCTTAGAACCCTATAAAAATAGGTAAATAAAGAAGGGCAGAGCTTTTGGTCAGTCCTGCCTGGTGAAACCACTGCTGCTCTGTGACCCGCGTGTTTCTTCTGTTGCTAACTAACCAACAGATGCCCACTGTCTATGTGAAGAAAGAGGCCATGAGAGGAAGAAGGGAGATTGAGAAGCAGGTATTCAGTTCATGGGCCAAGACTAGAGGAGCAAGCACTCAATTTGCATATTTGTGAATTTGCATATGTCAGATTATTTGGCATTTTGATCGGAATTGAGAGCACCTTCACAAAAATCTGCAACAGCTGTGCACTCTCTACAACTGCAGGTCTTGCCATGTGTAGGAGTGCTAGGGGCACAGGAACTGAAACATTTGGATTCGTGTCCCTTAGTGTTCTCCACAAGCCTTCAGATTGCATTCATCAGGAAACAACTTCAGTAGGATATTGCAGAATTTACCAGATTGTGGTTATAAACCTGTTTTGAAATAATGATTACAGGTTAGGAAGAATCTAAGTTTACATTTGTCCCTGAGATATGGGGAATGGCAGTGGGAGGCTGACTGAAATTTCAAAATTAAGGTCCCAGAGAAGGATGCTGGAACTAAAACATGAGAAAGAGAGCAGGAAGGCCTAAGCAAAGCACATACTATCTCAAACCCTTTATATTAGCAAATAACTGTGAAATATTGACAGTGTGCACATTTCTCAGAGAGAGTGGTAGAATATGGCAACCTCTTGGTTTTGCTTTGTTCCAGCAGAGCATTCTCTTGTGGATATGTACTAGCTAACCACTTTGATGACCTGTACCTCAAATGGATTATTTGAGTGAACTTAATATTTTATCTTTGGAGATCATAGCAGCATTTATGTTAGAAAAGACCTGTAAGATCATTGAGTTCAACTGTTAACCCAGTGCTGACAACTCCACCACTGAACCATGTCCCCAAGTGCCACATATAAACGTCTTTTAAATACCTGCAGGGATGGTGACACAACCAAATCCCTGAGCAGATGAAAGGAAGGAATGATTTTAATTATTGCTAAATACAAGTTCAGATCTCTAGTGTTTAACACATTCTAGAACTGTTAACCCTATTTAAAATACTTAATTTAATAATAAATGCTTTTTAACATAATTTGGTGTCTGCATTTTGTATAGACAAATGCAGTTCATCTGCATTTTAAATTTATTCTGTTTACTCATTTTCTCTACCTACTTATTACTCTGCAGTAAAGTAAAATAATGTTTCAAAAACTTCTTCAAGTCACTTCAATTTTTTTACAAAAATTTTCTTACGTCCTAAAGTTAATTTACCTCTGAAAGAATAATGTATTTTTAGGGAGGATTGATTTAGACTTATGATAAACTCAGTTGTAACCTTTTTTAGGGGAGTGGCAGTTATTGGCATGATGTGTTAGAGGTCATGAGAAATTAATGTCCTGTTTCTTTTCTAATGGCTAGGGAATATGTTCCTTGCAAGCAGTAGAAATATTTTTTCAGTATAGTGTCTTGTGGCTCAAGTCGAGATTTATTTTTTTTTTAATGTAAGGTATGATACAATGAACTGAAGGATAAGATTTTCATCTCAGCAGTATAAATTAATAGGTGTACTGTAGAAAGTCATATACTGTGATGTGCTTTATTCCTTAAATATTTGTATGGCTTCTCTCTACTCATAGATTCTTTTAACAATAGAATTACCTGTGCATCTTTGCTATTGTTAAGAAATATTTCAGCTCGCCCTAGAGAATTCTTAATATTGTAACAAGTTCTTGAACAGCACAAGGCCCACGTGATGCATGATATCACCAAATTCTAGATGTAGTCACAAAATTTAGCTTGAACTTCCAGATTGTAACACTTCCCAGGTATACCCAAATCCAAACTTACTTCTCTGAATTGTTTTTACGCAATTGGTTTTTACTGTATTATATTCATGACCAATAAGCATTTACCATTAGCTGCCTGGCACTTTTAGCCCTTGCCTCAAAGAAAACCTCATAACAAGTTAATTGAAGTTGACCCCTACCTGTCTACAGTCTCCTTGCAGGTTGTTGTAGAGAATTCAGCCGCTGTCAATCAATATCCCCAGGTCCTTTTCCTCTGGGCTGCTTTCCAACCACTCTGCACCCTGGCTGTATCACTGAAGGGGGTTATTGTGGTCAAAGTGCAGAACCCACCACTTGGTCTCATTGAACCTCATGCTGCTGGTCTCAGCCCACCAACCCATCTTGTCCATACCCCTCTGCAGAGCTCCCCTACCCTCCAGCAGACCAACACCCTAACGCAGCTTGGTGTTGTCTGCAAGTTTAGTAAGACTACACCCAATCCCCTCATCCAGATTATCAGTAAAGATATTGAACGGCACTGGCCCAGCACTGATCCCTGGGGTACACCACTACTGAGCAGACACAGCACCATTCAGCACTTCTCTCTGGGCCTGGCCACCCAGCCAGTTCTTACCTCAATGAACAGGGCACCTGTCCATGTTATGGACTGACAACTTTGTCAGGAGCTGGAGAAGAACTGATTGTAAAAAGAAGGGAGGAAAGATCAGGCAGAAGATTCTGTTCCCCAGATGGTCAGTGCCTTGGGATGGCCTACAGAGTCATTCTGGTAGCTGTAAATGTTTCTAAAAATCTACAGCAGATTCTGGACTGACATTTCAGTTGATGATGACCAACAGTCACCTGTCCACTACTTCTGCCACTTACTCTGCTACCTTAAGTAGAAAAACTGTGTGGGAGATCTAAAAGTTCCCTTAGTAGCTGATATTGGAACACAAATTTGAGTAAAATAGCAGAAGATGGGGTTTTGTTTTCCAGTCTACTTTTAAAATCAAACTAGACAAGTGAGAAATCAGTTGCAGGAATGAGGATACAAATAAAATTATCAAAGCAGAGCTTAGTATATAGAAATTACCATGCTCTGGATGCTTCTGCAATGTCAGGGTCCTCCCCTTCTAACACACTTACAAGGTTTTTTCTTGTTCACACTTCAGGCAAAGAGAAGGATGGGCCTCTGGGAATTCATCAATACTGGGTAATGAAACCAAAGTGTATTTTTTTAAACTGACTTCAGCATCACTCATTGCAAAAGTTGGAAAGCGTATGCTAAGTAGGCAAGGGATTGCAAAAGAATGGTGTTCAGTTCAGGATAGAAGGAGATGGCACTTGCTTTGGGAGTTTGTGTTCCAAGCCTGCCACTAACACCAAGTTCCTATCTTATGCCTGACAAGAGATTAAAGCAAACTTTTTTTAGAAGTGATTGTATGTTCCTCATTTTAAGATTCCTAATGTAAGACACAGATTTGCAGATGTGGAAAATGGACTTCAATGTATGAAATGCTGTATGTGCAAATCTTGAGAATCAAGTCTTAAGTATCTCATCCTGACCCTAAGAAAATAATGGAAGCCTTGACCTTGATTGGTCTGTGCTCCAGTTGTAGTAGCCAGTAGGCTATTGAGAAAATAAATTACTGAATTTTTTGAAAAATCATATGCAGAAAAAAGTACCAGAAAAATATCTGTGAGAAAATTAATAACTCTTAGAAGAAATTAGAAACTGTCTTTAGAGCAGCATATGAATAGTATGCTGGTAGGTAGTGAATGGAGAACATGTGTTGAACATCAAAGAGAAAGTAAAATATTGAATTATTACTTATTCAAGTGTGTACTGTCCATCAGGAGCCCCAGATAAAGGGGAGACTATGCGGAAAAAAACCAGCATGCAGTCAAAGACATAATCATGTTGATATGCAGAAGGGTCTCTGGAAAAGTCAGCCTCTTGAATTGCCTTACATTTGAGTACTCAACCTTGCAACTATTTTAATGTCCTTTGATTAGAATTTTGTTTCAGAAAAACTCATGTGCACATAAATCTGTGTATATTTCTGCACAAACGTTTATTACACAAATTCTAATTGGGTGATTACATTCTCTTTCAGTAGCAAACGAGATTTTTTCCTATTCAGGCTTTAGTTTTAGCAGACCCTTGGGGCTTAATCCAGGCTTGAATTTTACTAGTAGAGCATGATTATAATAGCCTTTTCACCACAAGTGTTAGTACTGTCATAAATTATTTGGGACTAACTTTCAATATATTTTGTACTAAGTTTCTTAATGAACTAAATTGGTTTCTTAGTGTTTTGACTGTTAAGGTTTTGTCCTGCAACTAGAGATCACATCATGTATGCCAGATGACCTTTTCTGGACATTCTGAAGTCTCTAGTTTTCAGGTTATTATTATTGTTCTGTCCTTCAACATGTACAAGGTAAAAAAATGAGCTGAGAATTGTCAAGGTAAATGTCGATTTGATACTATTGCCATGTTTATCTGTGGATTCTTCCCAAAAAGCGATACACGTGAGGTGCTGAATGATTTTAAAAGCCACGTTAAAAGCTCACACAGGATTTGAATATAGATTGGCTTGCAGCAGAACAGCAGCTCTCTGCAGTTTGAAATTGTGTCAAATAAAGGGAACTGAAAGTTGTTCTCTGTGTGTGCATGCGTGTGTCTCCAGGGTGTTGGTCTGTCTTTTCTAAGTGCAGTAGAGATAGAAAGAATTAAATTTGTGCAGGTGATGCAGAAGAAAGTTTGGGCACCACTGTTACGAAAAGTAATTCAAAGCTGAACAAAAATTTTTAAATAGCTGCTGCTTAGCCAGAGGAAGGACACATCCTGCCCTTATTTTGAAAACATTGCAATCCCGTCTGTTGCCAAGTAGTCATAACTGCCAGTTATTGCAGAGCCTGCCAGAAATGCATGAAGGCTTTTCATCTAAGTCAAAGAAAGGTTAGTAATCACCATTTCCATCCATTTTTATTTCCACTGTAAGAGGACTCCCAGCCAGTACAGCTTGTAAAAATGTATAATAGCAGTACAACATTTTGATGTTTAGAAATTGACAAGGTTGCTTGCAGCGGCTGCAGTATCCTCTTGAAACAGGTTCTGAAGAACCTGAAAATCTACTCTGACTAGAACTGTAATAAACTAAAATTTCTCTTTTGCATAGTATTCTGCAAAGTCTAAATTGGCAAACTTCAAAGACATAAAATTGAAATTAAAATTGCAATAAAAAATTCAAAACATAATTAACCTTAAAAAAGACATTTTGCTGTAATATAGGAATATGCTTCTGAAACAGAAAGCTTACTGTGAACTTAAAAATAGGTGTTCTGTTCTGAAAATAAAATTTGATCTGAAAGTGTACACTGGTGTAATAATTTTCATTATTGGCACTGTGCCTTTCTATGTAGTTTTGCACAATCAAATTTATTTTTCAATGGGAAACTTTTCTGTCAAAAATTTTCTAATCTGTTCAAGTTGTACCAGCCTTTTATCTAAACCACAGAATAAACGTATTTCTTTGATACAGAAATTAATTTTTAACAAGGAATAGGAAGTCTCTTTCTGAGAATATATAAGCTGTCATCAAAAGTTATGCAGGTTTAGCAGTTGTGTGTGGTGATGTATTTGAGCACAGTTTTCTCAGTCCTGCCAAATTGTATGACAAGATTATAAGATAAAAAATATATAGGAAGTCCTTTTTTCATCAAACATGTTCCATCTTCTTGTAAAATAAATGGACTGAAGTGAAGTAGAAATATACAGTAAAGATTTTGGGT
Source organism: Drymodes brunneopygia (assembly GCA_013400955.1). Lineage (NCBI taxonomy): Eukaryota > Metazoa > Chordata > Aves > Passeriformes > Petroicidae > Drymodes > Drymodes brunneopygia. Next base: position 1,208,722 of record VZTZ01049097.1, read on the forward strand.
TTTAAAGATAGAATTCGTTCTGATATGGAATGAAATACAAAAAAAAAAAAAAAAATCTGGATGCCTGAGAGCAGAATTACGCATTTCAGATTTACAGATCAGGGAGAATGCAAAAGGGGTGGCTTCCACCCAGGCTTGAAGTCTTGAGCTTGTTCAAAAGCAGGTACCCAGAGCTTCTGCATACACCAAAACTCATATTTGGATTTTGCCTAGACTAGAGAATAAGTTAGAGCTTTTGAGACAACTCTTAGTGTCTCAGCTCTTGTCTTCTTTTCTGCCTAGTACAGTGTAAGGCCTGGAAGCTCAGGATATTCAGATGAATATCAGAAGCTGGCAGGTGGAATTGGAAAATGTGAATGTTCCTGTTAATTGACAGAAACTGAATAATCTCCATGAAACTCTTTCAGTAGACCAGAATTCTTCTACAGGTGAACATAGACAGTAGACCCTCTTCTGGGGCATGGATGTTTTGACAAAGCTGTCTCCTAAAGCCCTCTTACAGCAGGTAAGCTATAACTAGCCAAACGTCTCAGTGCTCTAACCGTATCTCCTTGGCTCTCTCAGATGTGGCTGACTAGGAAAAAATACGGCCAGTTTTATAACTCATGAGATTGCAAACCACTGGTGGCTGGAAATGGCTATGGAGGGGCATGTCAGTGCCAGTTGAGTGATTAGCTCAGTGATTGACATCCTCATAGTTGACAAGTGAAAGTTAGGGCTCATTGAGAGGCATAATTTGAGCTAACCATACACATTGCTGGGTTCTAACTGGGCGTTGAAGACTTGATGTTGTCAAAGATCATTCAATGACTGCAGCAGAAAGTGGAAAAGCAGATGGTGTTGGAATGTTGAAACAGACAGAACATAGTGCTGTGTTACACATAAATCAATTATAACCACTCAGCTGGAATAAGACAGTTCTGGTCAAAAAAGATAATTCAGGAAAGAGAGTAGATGTATAATAAAATCTTAGAATGGTTTGGATTGCAAGGGACATTAAAAACCATCCCGTTCCAATCCCTCTGCCATGGGCATGGACACCTTCCAGTAGACCAACTTGCTCAGCACCCCATCCAATCTGGAGTTGAGCACTCCCAGGGATGAGGCATCCACAACTCCTCTGGGCAATACTGTGCCTCACAGTAAAGAGTTTTTTTTCTATATACCTTATCTAAACCCACTGTCAGTTTGAATCCATTCCCTCTTGTCTTGTAAATAGTCTGTCTCTCTCCATCTTTCTTTTAGGCTCCCTTCAGGTACTGTAGGGCCACAATTAGGTCACACTGAGCTCTTTTCTTTTCCAGGTTCAATAATTTCAATTCTCTCAGCCTTTCCTCATAGGGGAGGTGCTCCATACCTCTAATCATCTTGGTGGTCCTCGTCTGGAGTATCTCCAACACATCAATGTCCTTCCTGTGCTGGAGATCCAGAAACTGAATTCCAGGTGTGATCTCACCACAGCAGAGCAGAGGGGAGGAATCACCTCCTTCAACCTTCTGGCCATTCTTCTTTGATGCAGACTGGAATACTCTTGGTTTTCTGAGCTTCAAATACACATTGCCAGCTCATGTCCAGTCTCTCATCTACCAGCACTCCCAAGTCCTTCTGGGCAGGGCTGCTCTCCATATGTTCATCCCCCAGCATGGGTTGATACTGGGGTTGCCCTGACCCAGGTGCAGCCCTTTGCACACACGAGATTCCCATGGGCCCACTTCTCCAGCTTGCCCAGGTCCCTCTGGATGGCACCCCATCCTTCAGGTGTGTCAATGGCAAATCTGCTTGTTGTCATCTGCAAATTTGCTGAGTGCACTTCATCCATTCATTTAGGTTAATAATGAAGAAAGTAAATAACACTGGTCCCAATACAGACCCCTGAGGAACACCACTGGTTACTGATGTCCATCGTGACTCTGAGCTATTGACCACTACTGTCTGGATGCAGCCATCCAACTGCTTTCTTATTTATCTAACAGTCCATCAACTGAGCCCATTTCTCTCCAATTTAGAGAGAAAGATGATGTTGCCTTTCCCTTGTCTACTGATGCAGTCACTCACATCCATAGAAGGCTAGTTTATATGAGAAAGGGCCACTAGGTTGGTTTTTGAAGGGAGGCTGAGTATAAAGACTTCCATATAAAGACTCAACATATTATTTTAATTTAGATAGGATTAAAGAAAACAAATTATGTAATGTAGATACATGCAAGGACAATAAAGTGCTCTCTCATACCTAAATTTGTTATGGTATAAAAAAAGAATGGATAGCTAAAAGAAAATAAAGAACAAAAATGTACTTTTCTAAAATACAAATTTTGTAAGAACAAACTATGTGTAAATCTCATTTTCACAGGCCAAATAGAATTGAGGCCAAGATCTTAATACAGTTTTTGAATGAATTAGACATTTCCATGCTTCTTTTGACTTTGTATTATATCAAATAAAGATTTTACAAGCAATATGCCTTTCAGGCTTAAGAACTAAGAAGAAACATTCCCGATAGGCAGATTATTCTATAGCTGTTCATTACTTTCCCTAAGGCATCTTGTTATGCTCTCTGTTTGAGACAGGCTACTGGAATTAGCCATTGTTAAAACTTTTTAATAAAAGTACACTGTGCAGTATTTTGAATGTAGCATTTTTTAATGACATTAGGCCTGGCTGTGCTAAAGCGCTTTTCAGGCACTGTAACTTGAGCTTTGAGATGCGAACAGGCATTCCTATAAATTCTTGCCCTGCCTCCTATCAAAGATGGAGTTCTGTTCCAGTTCACTTGCTATATATCAGTGATAGAGATAACCCAGAACAGAGACAAGAAGCAGTACACAAAGCAAGAAAAAGGTTTAACAGTCAAACGAAATACAACTCAATATACAATAAAATGACTGGCTTGACTATATAGTCCTTCCCATTTTTGAATCGTCTTCAACTCAAATTAATTTTGAATTCAAACAGAGACCCTCAAATGTTTCATAAATGAAAAGGTCATTTTAAAAACATTGTTTTAGCACTTCTTTTTCTTTAAAATTCAGCTGGGAAAATAAAAATATTATTCACCTGAAACATCAAGACAACCAAAACATTCAAAAACATAGTGAAGCATTTAAGATACTTATGATTAATTAGCCAATCTATTGATGAGAGACTGAAGAGTAGTCAGAAATATTTGAAGTGTGCTTAATTAATAGTTTTTCTGATCCCCTGTTTCTTCAGTGTTTGCCATTTCAGAATCTGAAATCAAAGCCTTACAAACTTGTTGCACTTTGCTTATTGAATTCTGCTACTGTTTATGTGGACTGCTGCACAAGAGTAGAAACTGTGATGGTCTGTGGCCCCTTACAGCAGTAATTTCTCATATTACTCCTGTACTCAGGAAAATAAGGGCTTACCTTTGTTCATGCTCCAATACTAGATATAACATATAAAATATGGAAGGTTATCCTGCCTTCCTGAATTCAGTTGAGTGTCAGGTTTTTTGGTCACTTCCATGTAATCAAGATCAGAGAAGAGGTACTTTAACTTATTAGACTAACCTTAAGTGGTTATCAAATGTAAATGGAAAGAGTCAGAATAAGCAGGTCAAAGCAGCTCTTTGGAATAATATCAGCCATTATGTGTAAGGCATTACCTTTCTATTTACTACATCTGAAAGTTCTTTCTCCCTTAACTTGTGCAATCTCCCTTTATATTTATATAACTATGTATCATCTGTATACTTCTGTAGAAGTATTTGCATGGCCTGACTACACATTTTATCAGGATTTCCCTTAGCTTGCTACCTCCTAGGTTTCATTTGATACTCCCTAGTTCCTGTATTTGAAAAGAGGGTGAATGACATAATGCTTCCTGCTATGGTAAGGCATAAAGCAAATTAAACACCTCACTCTTGCTTTTTTTCTGACAGAAGGGGTACTTAGTTCTTAAAGGAAAGATGCAAGTTATTTCACTACTTTTAATCTGAAATTGTCACTGCAGCAAAGACTGTTGTCATAGTCTTGGTGAGGTGATAGGACCTTGTAACTTCCTCGTCTTTAAAAAAAAGAGGTTTTAAAGTCTCCAAAGTACTTTATAATGCAGAGCTTTTCTTTTGGGGGGAATGATAAAATGGAAAGTACATTTATTGAATTGCATCAAGCCTGGGCAGGAGTTCTGCTGTACCCTTAACACTTGTTACTGGTTTGCTGTGCTTAGCTCCTCTGTCACCCTACTGGTTCTTCCTGATTACTTACCTGGAAGCCTCCAATTTCCCTTAAGTTTTGCAAGGGCCAGAGGCAGCTAATACTGTCTTTAACATTTCATTTGGGTGGGCAAGGGAATAAATTTAAGTATTGAAGCACTTTAGATCAGCACTTCTAACATCAAGGTGATTGTAGTCAGTTGATACCTTCCACTGGCATAGTCAGATCACCAGCTGTGGGACTATGCAGAGGGTGGTGGGACAGTGGAGAAGGGACAGGTTAGGGACAAAGTGAAACTGCCCTGCAAGCTCTCCAGTGTGTGGGGAATAGCTAAAGGTGCAATGCCATAATATTGACAGGATACAGATCGCTATCCATGTGTCATTCACAATATGATGTGGGGTTTAGGATTTGGATATTGTCTGTCAGAATGGAGTGGGAGTCCTTCCATCAGCTTTAATGAAAAGTAAATGAGACTGCTCTTCATCAAGTAATTAAGAACAAGCCTGGTTTTCAGGCATATGTGGTTGATTTCAGAGGGACCTGATACATGTGTGAGTACCTTAGAGAACTGAGATTATATTGAATGGTGCATTGTCAGGACTAACTAGCAGGCAAAGACCATAAAATCTAATCAAAACACCAATATGAAATTAGCAGACATTAGTTTCATTACATTTTTTACTAACATGCTACATTTAATATCACCATTTCCATTCAGTCAAATCTTCCTTAGAACTCTTTTCTAGTACTCAAATGTATCATGAAATGGTTAATATTATTTTGACAGAACTAAATGTTCTCGAAGAAGTTCAAGAGGAAGTGTATTCCAAAACCAAAATACAAATGATACAGAACCCAGTCTTCACTTCTCAAAAAAAGTATATGCTGGGTTTTATGTAAGGTTTATTTTGACCTGGTAAGAAATGTCAGAGGAGATAAGCTTTGTAAAAACTAAGCAGGTGAAGGTGTTGGGTGTTGTTTAGTGCCTGTTTTTATGCTGCCTGCATTCATCTCTGTTGTAACTAAACAATGAAATACAGTATGTGTAATTATTCAAATGGGCACATTTGCAGTTATAATGTATTCTTTCACAAGCAAAGCTATTATTTAAAAATTAAAGGGAAGAAATGATCTCTTTAAGGCTATAAATTAAAAATATCAGATAATATGATAGAGCAATTTATGACTGTGAGAAAAATTAAAGGTTTTTCTATGATTTTGCTGGTCTTAAGTTGATCCAAAAGTATCAGCCAAATAGAAGCAACTTAATTTAAGACAGTAATGGTTTTTCTGTAATTCTGTCTCTTTTTTTTTTTTTAATAAGAATTTTTTTATTGAAATTACTTCTGCTAGTTGATTTAAAATGTTGGGACAAGAGGTCTATCTCTTACCATGTTCACCTGTTACTGGTCAGAGCTTTTAGACATTTTGCCATATCTGTGAAGCCTTCAGCTAGCAGAAATGTGCAATTTCTATCCCATCTTTTATTTTCTGTCTGTCAGGGCATGCCAGTGTATTGGTTTAAATGTTCTGATTGAGCTATTACTTCAGTCTGTATTAGAAAAGCTCCAAAACTCCTCTAAAATGCATAACCTCGTACTGTTTGTTAGAGAATTCAAGTCCTAGAAGCTTAATAGTTTCTAGTTTTATAAGGGTGTAATTTTATGCAGTGACAGAAATGTAAAACTTGAAGAACACAACAGTGGTTCAAGCCCTCCTCATTATTAAATTTGCAAGACATAGATGCTGAGTAAACAGGAGTTCATACATTATTTATTCAGTTTAAAGTAAAAATTTCCATTGACTTTAACTTTCCATAGGTGGTTATTAACTGTAGCTGGTATCAATTTCTAGAGTTATCTTACAAAAAGTCTGAAATGGACACAATCATTGCTAGGTCCTGTTTAATTACAGTTTTATGTTGTTTGCTAACCATCTGGGCATCTGATTAGATGCTATAACCATCATTTGGTTTGAGCTTCTTTACTTGCATTAACTGCTAGTTATAAAAGATAATTACTTGGAAGTGAAAATATGCAGCTCACAAGCAATTGTTTTAGCTAGCCTTGCTGTTCTTTGTATTCTGATCCTTTGTGTTCAGAAGAGGAATAAATCCTCAAAGTCTCGTACTCCACAAAGAACCTAGTGTACGTTGTGTGAAGGTTTACTGGGCTTTGTGCACTCTTTATGACCAAATCTGCAAGAGGAAAACAAAGATAAAGGCTTTATTTTCTCCTGAGCATTTTGTGTTCATAGAGACTAATAGCCAATTAAGATAAAAGGAAATATTTGATGGCTGAAATCCAGTAATATTATCTGTCTCAGGTTAATTTGACATTTAATACGTTGTTTCCTCTTCAGCAATTTTGCTACATGGGACAATTCAAGCATTTAAAGAGAAGAAGGACTGATCTGTTCTATCTATTCTATCTTGCACAGTTTTTGATTTTTTTTTGCCTAGGTGAGGCTTTATCATTACAGCAGTGACAATTATTTGAATACATAAATGTTCCTTAAAACAGATTCATCTGTATAGTAAGGGCTTTATTACTATTGATAATGACCCCCTGAAGAATTATTATTATTTTAAATAATTTAACAGTATTGAATTGTTGGATTCGTTTTTCCAGAAATATCATTGAAAAAAGAGGGCGAAGCAGTTATACTTTTTCTATATGTGCATATATTTTGGTTGTTTAATACAGATTATTGAATAGCTTTGTAATTTAAGTAAGAATACCTCAGGTGTCAGAAATATATCTAAGTTGTCAGCACCAATAATAATGTAGACTCATGAACAATCATTAACTGCTCAAAACTTTGATTTTTACTTAAATAGTTTCTCTGAATCAATGCCAATACTTACATGGACAGTAGTCACAAGTTTTTTCTTGATTGATCCATGTACTAAAAAGGAAAAATAAATGTTAGTAATTAATGTTTTTTTCTTCTTTTGAATTGGTAAATGGAGAGCAAATGCAAAACTGACCTGGGGTATTTATCATGATCTTTTGTCAGCTGAAACAGTGAATGTGCCACTTTAAGTACCTCCATATAACAAGTGCTGTCATTTAAGGCATTCATTAGATTGTGATAAATAACTGGTTTTATCTGTTGGGTATGGAAAATTGCTGCTTTCGAAATCTTTTTATAGCTCACCAAGAAATTGTTTGTGTCATGTATCTTGGGTGTGTATTAGTCAAGAGAAGACTGTGGAAGACTATGACATTGTTTGGGTTTCTTTTTTGTTATCATGGTGAAGAAGAATTAGAATCACCATTCCTGTGTTTTGCATTGCATATCAAGTTTCCTGGTTTAATAGTTGAGGTCTGATTTACAAAGCCACCTCTGCTGTTTCCTACTACAGATCAAAAACGAAGATGTATTCAGATAATTTTTTGTAAATATAACAATTAAGTAATTCATATATGTAATCTATGAATTGGAAACTCTGGTTTCTGTTCTATAAATACAGGTGTCATTTCAGATGCATGCCTTTTGTTTGTTATGCGTCAATGATTACATTCCTCTTGCAAGATATCTCTTCATCCTGGGACAATGAAAGACTCAGTGCTTCTGTCTAATTTTCTAGCCGATATAAATGAATTATTTTGGGCATATTCTTTCAATTCTATCACTTGTATCAATTATTACTTATGAGACCAGAACCCACAAGAAGTCTATTTTTATAGAACTAAACATGATATTTGCAACATCCCTGTCTTGCCCACCTGTTAAAAAGGGATTTTTACACATTGCCTTCTAAGTCACTTCTTTTGATAAAGCGGGATGGACAAATATTTTGTTTCTCTTCCGGTTTTAAAGGACGGATGCTCATGCAAACTTAGCGTACCTCTGTGTCTGAATGACCACGGTAATTTTTCCCTCCTTTACTAAGGGAGTTCCTTGCCACAGTGACAGTGGAGTGAATACATTCAGTTCGGTGCCATACAGCTCTTGTGGGTCCTGGTTAACAACTCTTGAGGCAAGGAAAGAGTATTAATGCATTATTGGTTAAGTCCTCTGCATTTTATGTGGGCCTGCTGATAATGAGTTCTGTAAGCCCTACCTGAGAAAAATTCCTCTCTTCTTCCCAGTTCTATATAGCTTTATGCAAAGCCCACAGCCCCCAGAGAGCAGTGACATTTTACAGCCAAACTTGCTTTCATTCCCTCTGCAGTGCTGAACATTTTTCTTTAATTAGAAAACAGAAGCTTGACTCAAAACAACAACATCACTTTTTATTTATGGATACTTTTTATGAATGTTCTGTCGGTATTTGATCAAACTTACATTCTCACTCATGCATCAGAATCCCATTGTACCAGGTAGTATATCAACATGACATGAAAATGTCATTCTTGCTCAGATAGGTTTATAAGACAAGAGGTGGCAGATTGGTGCAGACAGTGATCAAGGGTGTTGAGACAACGAGGTGGACCTGCTTAGATGGAGGGGTGGCATTACCAACCTGCCAGCAACTTAATCACTGTCTGGCTTAATCACTGTTTCAAGGAGGAACTTAAATAAGGTTAAAGAGGAGCCTTTGTGGGTGCTTACAGTGAACTCCTATTAGACATTAGAGAAAATTTTGAAGACTTTTTATGTTTGAAAATACAGCTAGTAGCAATACCAGCAATTTGGTCAGGAATGGAAACTGTGGCATATGAAAACAATATATCGGAAAGGAATTGTATAGATAGTGCTTTGAAAATTGAATGAAGACAAGTCAAATAGACTTTATGCTTGAATGGCCTGCATAGTGATCAACCCAGCAATGATGAATGCAGTGCTTTGGGAAAATGATCATTGCAAAATGAGTAGATATTTGAAGGATGCAGTTGGCTTTGTTCAAGAAGCCTTTAGTTCCTTGCTGAATGGCTCTTCATTGTTGTGAAAAGCATCTCTGATAAATCATGTGTGAAATGTAGGAAAAAATCTGCATAACATTTTTTATTAAAAGTACCTTTTAAATAATTGTTCTTATTTCTGTTTTCTTTCAAATCAAACATCAGTTATTTTCCTGTATTACTTTAAAACATCAAATTAATGTATTTATATTTTCCCCTTCTAATAGTACTCCATTATGACTAAGGCTATAACAGAGACATTCTTATCATTCAACTGTTCTTCCAAAATCAGCAAGAACACCTTCATAACGCTGCTTTATAGGAGAAGTAAATTTCTGGCATACCACTTTCTAATGAGGCATGGTGCTCCCTTTCATTGACGTAAAGACTTTGTATTGAATTTAGCAAATTGGTTTAACAGAATTTTAAAAAATGAAAACACAAAAACTTTCTTTTGAAAAAGCTATTCCCATTTCTCATTTCAAAATACTTTTTTCTAAACTTAGTCATTATTTCCCAAGTTTTTTAAAAAGATAAGTGAGTTTCAGATTAAATCAATTGAAAAATCTTCTTGACCTTTTTTTAATTCTAATTTTTTTTCCTAGTTTGTCTGTTAGAGTTTTTCTTTTCAGAATTTATTATAAAATAGACCATTGATATGTCAAATAGTTTGATCATGGCTCAAATGTATCTTGCATGCAGAATTGCTATGTCTATTGCCTAGATTCCTACTGTATCAAGTATCTTTGGATATTACACATTAAGGAAGATGAGTATATGCTTGTCTAATGTTCATATGCTCCTTTAATTTAAGCTTTATATACATAGTGTATTTTGGGTGACCTAGAAGTTGTATAAAGCAATGAAAAGCACTTTTATATGAACTACTTATTTTTATCTTTTCTTTCTATCATGAGAATTCCTTTGCTACTCCCAGCAGTGAGAGTGCTTCATAGTTTTAAACTTCATTCACCACCATATGGGATATATATTAGCCAAAACTGTGAATGGAAAAAGTGTTAATTTATTTCAGGACTGCTTTTGTAAGCATGAAATGTATTTAAGAATATCTGGCAAGGATCCACAAGTCTATTTTTATAGAACTAAGGGATTTTGTAAATGGTATGAAAAATTTTAGAGCAGTGTAGACCTGAGTACTATTTCTCATGTTGTCGCCCACACACTAATAATAACTATGTAAAAAATTATTCACTCATTGTAAAAGTCCACCTCATAGCTCTGCAACAAGAAAATAAGAACTGTTCTCTTTCTTTGTTTTTAAAGCATCCACATTAATTCCAAGTTGTTCTCTTGTGCCAAATACTGTATTGCTGCAAAAGCTCTTTGAAGTAGCAGTGTTGCCTTCTTTGCTTTTTTTTGCTATCTGTGAAGATAGTTCTGCCTCTTCTAAGCACTGCACATGTGTAGAGTTGATAGAGGGAATAAGGAATGCCATGTCTGATTCATTAGTTGCAATTACTTATCATTATTCATTATTTATTTTGATTTATAATGGATAAAAAGAATGTACCCAGGGCCATTTTAACATGAATGATAAATGGAGTCTCATAAAACGATTAAACTGGCAACTGCTGCTTGTTCTTAAGTGGACAATAATTGATGTAAGATTGAGAAATCCCAACCAATGCTTGCCTCAGTCTCTTTTTCATGCAATTCCAATTACAAATGCTAGCCAATCTTCCCCAAAGCCAGGAAACTTTTCAGAAACTTTTAGCAAATGATGAAAAAGCAAGTTAAGGCCTCATGTAAAATCAGTGAATTTTTCAACACAGGCAACAAAACTTTTTATTGCAGACCACCAGTAAATTCAGTTCAGAGACTGTAGGAGACTAAAAAAGTGTCAGGGAAAGGTTTGAAAGAAAAACACTTTTGTTCTTGTTCAGGATATTGATGAGAAGATCTAGAACTTCTTCTACAAGCTGGAAATCATCCTTCATGATACCTTCATGTAGTACAGCCACTCTTTGAATAAATAAAATTCCACACCAAGAACAGGAAAGCACATCATCTGTTAGGATGTCAGGAACATTGTTTAATACAATAAAATAGTATACAAATCATTTCAGTGTTCCTAAAGCAGTTGTATTGGAAAGAAAAAAAATGTATATATACACACACTGGTATTTTTCAGCAGTTCATATCAAATTTATACTGGAAAGGTATAGCATGTCCATAGTACAAATACTTTGACTGATTCTACCGACTGGCTGTCTACCTACTAATGGTATTGACTTCGCTGTCCTTTGTAAAAGGAAACCTTCGTGCCTAGGAAAGCCTTGCAAATATAAACATAATCAAACATAATTAGCCTCGCAGTCACCAAGAAAGCAATTCTAAATATTTTTGATTCCAACATAAAAAAGTTTTATTTACCAATTATTATGCAAGTAGTCTTTCTCTTTTAGGAACAAGAAGAATATATTGAAAAGGGTTGCCCACCTGTCCTGTGGCAAGCATGTTCTTATGACCTGCCTGAAGGAAATTAGCTTTTTATTGTTTGTCGCAGTGATTTGCAGGCACAGCAGTTATATGTATTTTGACTGAGTAAGTGCATCTTAATATGAAGCAGGAGTTATCTATGGCAGACAGTCTCTAGTGAAACCAGGCCTCAGTATTTTGTGCAATTTTAAGAGCTTTATGTTTAAGTATAAACATAAGCATGTTTATGTCTTGTAGAGAAATGAAATTTAGTGACCAGTCATCATTCCTGTAGTAAGATCGTCACCATGGAGGCAGTAGAGTTGTAGGTAGCAGGGGTATGGTTATTGTTGTTTAGTACATCTTGCAGAGGACAACAAAGTCCCTTGTGCTCCTCTGAGTTATTTCTGTTGTCTAATGTGGTCTTCAAATGAGAACTGTAGGAATACCTCTCAGTTTGAAGGAACACCATGTGTCCTTCCTCTATGGCAGCCACACAACAAGAAATGCTGTCTTAATGAAGATTCTGTCAATGTACACACATCACCTATGACAGGCCGTTTAAAGGTTTCTACTCAGACACCTGGAAAGGTGGAACAGCTTAAGCATGCTACTGAATATGTGTGAGTGCTCTTACTAGTTGTTGTATCAGCTGTGGAGCTAATGACAGTGCCTGGTTTCCTACTGACTTTTGTCCTTTAATCACTCAGATCTGTCTTCCATGGAAATAACATCTGTTCCTTCCTGAATGTGTCTGTGACACCCCTGCAGATAAAGCATTTTGTCATTAGTCTGCAACTAGATATGTCCAGATTGCCTGGCCCAGCTGCCTTCAGATGGGGTGTGTAGCTGTTCCATTCCGCCTACCTTCCTCTCAGGAAATTGTATCTCAGGATGTAGCTGTGTCCACAGTTATCTGTCTACTTCCCTGTTTTCTAGTTTCCAAATTTATAGCATCTTTAGAAAGTCAAATTCTCTGAGCCTTTACCCATATGCTAAATCTACCTAAAACTGGCCCACTCAAAACTTAAGTGAGAGATGACAGGGAAGGAAAAGTAGTTAGCATAAACATTTTGTCTTGAGACATTTTAAAATGAGAACTATTTCTTAAAAATATAACTATACATATGTATTTGAAATATCTTAAATTTATTTGATAAAATGTGGTAACTATTCTCTAATGTATAAAATGAAACTTATTGGTATTCAGTACATTAACAAATATATGTAGAATTCATTGTATACTATCTAATCTTCATCATGGTAATCACATAAGTAAATTTATGAAGCTTGCTTTCTCGAAAGAAGTAGCACAATATTTGAATTTTTTTAAGCAATGTTTTGGATTTTTTTACTACAGTTTATTGACCAAAACCCAGGCTTTTTATTAATATACAGTATGACAGGATTTGCACAGGTTTTATATAAGAGTGAGAGTATGATGAATAGTGTCCTAGAATCATTTTAGAATAGACACTCAGACCTCTGCATTTTTTATAGCTTCTTGCGATGTTCTCACACTTTGCATACTCTAGGACTCCTTGTTGCAAAGGCTGGTGTTGTAGACTTCTCAGTCACCAATTTTGCTGTCTAGAGTATAAATTGAAAAGCTGCTAGTACATACCTAAGAGCACAGATCATAGAGGAGGTAAAAAACCACTAATTTGCATGAGAATAATTGGCTGTATTTACGCTTTTCCCCCTTCTGAATTAAGAGTTAAATTATGCATAGACAACATAAAAGATTACTCCCCTCTGTGCCATGACACTTCATCACTTAATGGATAGATAGGTGGAACTTTAGAAATGAATTATTACCATTAAAAGAAAATCAAATATAAGAACTTGATTACCCCTGTAAGACTTGTCTTAATATTAAGTCTGCAGTGTGTGCTGCATGCAAATGCCAGGTTAATGTCGTAAAGGGCAAGATGGACAGCTCTGTGGCCATGTGCTTGCTAATTAACCAGCACTGAAAATAGCCTTGTCATGAGAAACAGTCATCTCCTGTACAGCTAGGAAGCAAATGATTTTTCTGCTTAGACCAGAAGATGAATACAGAAGCAGGCTGGATGCCACTGGAACAAAAGGAAAGCATCTCACAGAAGACTGTTAGGTACCAAAGATACTTTTTCATTCCATATTGAGAATTTGGGCACTATAAAATTACTAGACTTACAGTTTTTTTACGAGTAGCCCTAAACTGAATGGACAGTGAAAAAGTGAAGCAGAAAAAAAAGAGATTACCCAGACAGTGCTGCCAAGGTTCATTAGCTTTACTCTTTGTAATCAGTTTTCTGCTATTCTTCCAGCACCTTATTTAATGTTTCCAACACTTGCAATAACTTTTGTTTCTGCCTTCTCTTAAAATGAATATACTTATATGCAACAGTGAAAATAAGTTAGGAAATGGCTAGAAAATTAGGGGTTTATGATCAGTTGTGATAGTTCTCTCTTGTTTTGTTTTATGAGAACATCCTTAGCTGAAAATCAGACAAATCTAATACAATTCTCTCACACAGTCTCATTTTCTTTTCTGGCTCTAATAACACATTTGTGTGTGAGCACCTGTTTTTAATAAATAATTGAGGCTGCTGAACTTATGCTCTTCAGAAGTGTCACACTAAGCTAATTGATCTTGAAAGTGTACTGTGAAGCAACCCTTAGATTTTAAAAAGCCTGCTATTATAATAACTTTTAATAAGAATCATAGAAGTTAAAGGAAATCAGCTATCTATTGTTGGCAGCATTAATTTGGGAGTGCTGCAGTTCTCTATGAGTCTCAGTACAGACAACTCTATTTCTCACTGTTTCTATCTTAACCAGCTGATAAGGCATAATAATTGAAAATTAAATAATACAATACATTTCTACCTGTGGAAGATATAAATAGTTATTCTGTTTTGAACATTACAAAGTACTAGAAATTAAAATAATTTAACCACATGAGGATGCAGATTGTAATGATAATTTCTACAAAAAATGTTTTTTATGTAAAGAGTATGGATGCCTCAAACAATGAAATAAATAAGATTTATTGTTTTCATGGTTTTTTGTGACAGAAAAAACAAGTCTTTTTTTTTTAGAATTATAATTCAGTTATTGACAGTGTAATGCATGAGCCACCCAGTCAGGAACTCATAGTTCCTTACATAACAAATATACCACATGAAGTTCTGCTCATGTTAGGGAGATCTCCACTAGCACTGGTATGTACTGTCAGGCAGCTCTTTCCAGCCTAGTGGGTTTGATTCAGGTGAATTTGTGCACAGTTTTCAATGAAACTTAAAAGAATCTTTGATAAATGTGTAATATTTTAATCTTAATTGGGAAAGGAAAAATATGCTTAGGCCTAGGATGATATTTATTTTTATTTGTGTAGCAGTATGGGGAAAATTTTTGGCAGTAGGAAAATTACTCACTAACTATGCCTACAGTATATAGTAGCATATGTTCCTATGAACTCTCTTTCTCTTTGCTGTCGTAATTAAATATCACAATCTTTTATCTTTTACAATGGATTTCAGTGCTTGTTGTACTGGTATTTACTTCAGAGTTATTCCTCTGTTTTACCCTGCCCTGGCTTTGTACAGGTGGTATAAGAGTTAGTAAGGCTGTGTGTCTACAGCCAAAAGATTGGTGTAATTTGTTCTTTCTAAAACTTGACTTCCAGCCAAGGTGGGATTAACATGAGTATCAGCCACAGATTTCAAAGACAGAAAATTTGGGTTCATCAGCCATAAAGGAGCCATGATGTGGTTTACAGCTCCAACAATTAAGGCACCAGAAGAGGGAATCAGTTTCAGAACATACATCTGAATCTTTAGATTTGGAGAGTTTTGGCCTGTTACTGTTATCATATTTGTTACCTCTTAAAATACTCTGCTCAAAACAAAAATGATAGAATGGCCATAGATGTTAACGTTAATCAGTGATTAAAATTCTCCAGCAATTTACAGTGGAAGCACAATGACTCCAATATTGTCTTTGAGTAAAGTTTATAATTGTAATGGGAATTCTAGCTAGCTAAACGATAAAGTGGTAAGCACAGAAGTGTTGCAGGTGCAGGTTACATGTCATATAAATATTGTTTAACTCCTGAAAAACAGCCAAGAGAAGAAGGGAGAAAATAAATGACATAAGAACCCTATGAGTTGAATGATAAAAATGCTCCTACTCCTGAAGACATGCAGTTCATGCAGTTCAGGCAACAAGAAGAGACAGTCCCATCTTTTTTAAGTCAGATGCCTATCTCAAGTATAGAGAGCCAGCATTCAGTGTTTGTCTCCTTGAGCTTTGTTTTGTAGAACCTTCTACTGTGAATGTGCACCCAATGGGGTGTGGTGCTCCTTCACTGTCTAGCAAGAGGAGCCCCACATGTCTGGAATAACCACAGCCACAACCTGGGCTCTTGGCACTATTCATTTCAAGAAAGATTGAACTCATGATCTTGTATCTTAATCTCCATTCTGAATGAAGATGTGCTTCTCTCTCTCCACATTATGCCACAGGGAGTTAGAAGCACAGAAGCCATGACTGGTAGCTGGTTGGAGAGGGAGAGTCTCTCCTTATGACCACAGACACTACTGGGTTCCAGGTCAGTCTCACAAACAGAGACATTCGCCACTTAGGAATGCTTTAGAGAAAGAAATAGTAGTGCAGCAGCATCCAGGAGCCAGCTCAGTGCCAAACGCTTTGCTAGAAATGTTTTTTCTTGATACTTCTGATCATCTGGCTCTTGGCCTCTCCATGCCTGGCTACCCACAGTCTGGCTTAAAGAGGGAGAGTAGAAAACACATCCATCCTGAGATAGAAAGTGGAGTATATTGGTGTTGACCTAGATGAATCTGAAGTACTTAAACAGCAATTTAAATAGGCAGATCTGGTGTGTTAAATGAGCATGGGATGATGACTTCTCTCCTACACCTGGAAATGCATCTACCTGAACGGGATTACAGCAAGTAGGTGCTGCCCACACTCTCTCCCATCATTGTCAATGATAAGGAATTCTTTAGTCCTGAGCAGATAGATGATCTAATACCTTGAGGAACTGCAGAATTAATATTTACCTGAATATTTAACTACCTTTTTAACTTCATCAATGTTTTATATTATGTCCTATATCAGAAACAAAATAAACATATTGGCACGTTAAGATTAGATTAGTAGAAAAAAGATTTGTTTATAGAAATTTATCAGGAATTTATATTAGCTGTAAGGTATGATAAACAGTTTTAGTGATGGAACTTTGAAAAAAATCTTGTAATGAAGCAAAGCAGAAAACACAATAGTTGGAGGAAATTTAATGCATGGATAGATATTGCATCTCTCTTTTTTTCTTTTTTTAGTTTTTTGTATTTATGAAACAATCTTTGTGTAACAGAAGACACATAGGTGTAAAATTAAAAAGTAAATTTGAATTTATATTTGTAAATGTAAATGTAAATTTCACATGAAATTTTATGTGTGTTACTCTGTTTTAAGGTATTCTAGATAAATACTGTACAACTCTTTTTGTATTTATTTCCTTAGACAGTTGCCAGGATTACATAATAGGGGATCAAGCATGTGACTCCATGTGTGCCAGACAAAGCCATTGGTAGCTAAAACCTGTCCAGTTTCTTTGACATTCTTAAATTTGCAGCAAATAATATTAGCATTAGACTTTTATCATTTTTTCTGAAAAAGACCAGCAAAAATCAGTTTTGGCCTAGGCATTAATATTTATTTTTGCTGTCATTTCAAGCCATTGTTTCTAGAGATCTGAAAATTGTGTTTCTTCAGTGTATGTCTGATGGTTACAATGGAAAGGAAAATCTGGATGAACTGACAACTCAGTGAGTGCACTTGGATATTGTAGTGAAGCTTCACTGAAAGAGATTGTTTACAAATCCTTTTGTTATACTATTCCCTGTTATTTTCTTGAAAAGATAAACACATGAACAACCTTCTGTTTAAAGTAATTGGAATTTTTTGTTTGCAAATTGTACTAAATTCCTTTCCTTTGAGCCTGTATGAGACCTCCAGAAGATAAGAAAAATATAGAAAAAAAATCCCTTGTAACACACAGGTTAAATTGCTCCATACAAAGCTGTGAGTAAAGGTGCTTACTAATTATGGTGAAAGTTATCATAGAAGAATTATAGATTGGTGAAAGGAGAACAGAGGCACCTGACAGAAATGAACACTATTGAGTGAGTAAAAGTCATTCTATTGGATTCTTTCTCATAGGTTAGTCTGATAGGTACAGGAAATATTTTCATATCTGTCAAGCTAAAAATCTGTGGAGTTTATTTTTAGAGTGTTCATGGTTTATTTAGAATTAAGACTTATAATTTCCAGCAGCTGTCATTCTTAGTATAAGGATGCCCATGCTTTTGCCCAAGTGGCAGTCTCATTAACAAATGCTCTGTTCATTTGCATATCAGCATAAATATACTATAAATCGTATTTTGCTGTAGTATAGATAACATTTTTAAAAGACTGTTGCTATCTTGGGTGGAGGAGAAAATTCTTAAAGAATGGTCTGTTGGGACCTGTAACCATGGTAACTAGAGAGCTGACTTGCTATAATTTGTTGTAATTTAAAAGATCTAACGCTGATTTACTTTTTACTTCACAAAACATAATGGAATCTCCAATAAAGAATCCATACAGAAAAAGTGTTGTACTTCTACATACTGTTGAAATTCACTAAAAACTTATTTTGGGAAAATAATCTGCAATTTAAATATGTCTTTGTTTTAAGTTGCAAGTCAAAAGATTGTATCATGTTGATACTACCTATGAAGTTAAGTTACAGTATATAGGTATTTATCCTTCCTTATGATTGTCTATGAAATATTTGTGTAGGGCAATTTTAGTAATGCTCTAATGACAGCTCTGAGTGTATGTGCTTGTATGTGTTCCTCCCACTACTGACAGTGTTGTGTTCTTCCGTGTTGTTGCTGTATTTCCACTTTGAGTAGTTGTTTTGCACCAGTACCTGGAATCCACATCTAAGACAGCTAGAAAGGGTAAAAACTAAACCTAACACTCATGTAGCCCTACCTCCCTAAGCACTGTTCGAGGAGCTAAATGGGAGGAAGGGAGGGATTCCTGCAAATCAAGTCTCTTTTGGAAGCAGGCAAAGAAAGGAAACAGAAATGTTAAGTCAATTCTTCCCAGGCTGGAAGAATGAGTTGCTCCCTTTAATTACATTTTAGATTTGGGGGTCTTTGAAGTCAAGGATTAGCAACCTTCCTACTTTGAGATTAAAATAAAATAGCTAATTAGCCCCTAAGAGAGAAAATAAGTCCCACGAAGTGGAACTTTTAGCTTTGTTTTATGTTTCTGTGACCTCTGAGGATTATCAAGGTTTTGTTTTGGAAGTAAAGGCACATTTTGTGGGAAACTGTAACTGAAGGGGATTCCTGCATGAGCTGATTAGGACCTGTGGTGTCTTTGTACAGAGATTGTCCAAGTGGTATTTCTAAGAATTAAGGCCCAGACACTGAAAGAAAATTACTTCCTTTAAATGCTTTGGCTCTCAGTGCTTTCTAAACAAAGCATATATTTTCCATATACCTTTCAGTTATAGTAATTGCCTTGTTCAAGTTAAGACATTTTTATATTTTGCTCATAAATCCAAGACAAGGATAGCATTTACTGTTAATTCTTGAGGGAAAGACAAATTGCAATCTCTTCTTATACTATCCCTTTCTTTGACATTATTTGTAAGATCTCTCTTCTACTTCAGTTGTGAAACAATAGCCTGTTTTGGTATCTAAAGTTCACAGGTGGGTATAAACAGAATGTACACATCCCACAATTTGAATATTTGCAAATGTAGCAGAAAAAGCTTTTAAATACGCTGAGTTAAAAAAAGGGTGCACTTCATATCCCTATTTATCACGTCTGCACCAGTAATTGATGGCAGTTTCAGAAGCCACCATTAACTTAGAATATCACAAATGAACTGGAGTTTTCAATATCAATCAAAATTTGAATATAGAAATAGATTAAATAGTTTCTGTGTTGAAGCCTATCCATTTGAAGAATCACCCAAAAGGCAAGCTGTCGTTTTATAGAATTTATGTGCTTTGAAACATCTTTCTTTCTATCAAGAGTGAATATATGATATAAACTCATGAAGATCAGTTTCTCTAAAATGCATCTAGATTTTATGAAAGAATCATAATGGAAGAAAAAAAGTGATGCAATTAGTGCAAATCAATCAGCCTGAAGCAAGAAGAGCTAAGAATATCTTCTACCCATATTTCTACTCTTCAAAATTTAGCACTTTCTCCAACACAGTTTCATTTGGGATCTCCTTACAAATGGTCTTTGAAGTGTAGCTCTATCTCATATATGACATTTTGTCAATAAATATCTTTGAAAATCAGTATGTTTGTGAGAGAAAATGCCAGTAGGCTTTCTCTTGCAGGTGCATATGTACCATTCTACTAAGTATTAGCTCTTCTTGGAGATCCACTTGGAGTTTCTGTTTTACTATATTATTTCTAGGGAAAGAATTTCTTCTATGGGAATTATAACAGTGAGACAGCTCAAAATATTGAATTGGTTTAAAAATAACATTCTCTTAATAAAAGAGACCTGAGTCAAAGGGTAGTATATCATTATGTAATTAAAGGGTGCATAAAATATTCATATACTCAAGAGATAAGACTTCAGAAGTTATAATTTAACTTTGGAATCTCTGATTTTTGATGAAGGAAAATTAATTTTGCATGAATGTAGTCTCTTACTTGAACCTTTAAAAGGAAGAAAAATAATCTCCATTGTCCTTCTTAGAATAATAGCTGGAGGTGTTTGGGGGGTTTTGGGGGTGGTTTTGGGGTTTTTGTGTGTTTGTTTGCTTGCTTTATTTTAACCAATTTACTCTACTTCTATGCTATTCTTATTTCATCTCTGCACGGTTAAATTGAAATTGTTCAAAATATAAAGTCAAATCACCCTTCTTTTCTCTGTTACAACATAGCCTCTTTGTCACACATAAGCATTCTCTGGAAGAAAGGTTTTACATTACCGAGTGTGAATGGTGGGTCTTCATACAAACACATAATTTGAAATAGCAACAACCAGAAGCTTCATAAACTTCTGAAAGTAGCCACTTTTCTACAACTAAAGGAAAACATATTTTCTATAAATAGTGCTCAAAGTATTTCTTTTTTCTGCAGGTCTTATCTAGAATGTGACTTGGTCCTGACAGTATTGCATATGAAACAAAATACAATTGGAGAATACAAGGTTTTACCATAATTAATTTCATGAATGATTATGAATTTAATGTTCTTTCAACCAATTATCACTTTTTCTCAAAGTCTGCTTGAGTGTATTCTGTTTGAAAAGCTAATTGTACCTCCACAGGGTGCTGTCTTTGATCCTGTGTATTTGAACCAAACCACCATCCTCTCTCCCTTCCTAATTCCCCCCCTTCTTTTTTCCCCTCCCCTCATCCTTCCCTCCCAGCTTTCAGGTGCCAATACCCACACAAAATCTAGGATATGTTATCATAGGGTAAATATCAGAAAAAATTCAGGTGAGATAAATATGGATAGGAAAGTGAAAGGAAGTGTGAAAGGAAGGTTTTATGACAACACTGTTTTTGTAGTTGTGGACAAGGTATATGGGAAAGGAAAGGCCAGATACTATGGAGCATGGTGAGTTTTGAGAAAAATGGGTCTTACTGAGAGTGGTTTGATAGTGGAGAAAATGTTCAGAGAAGCTGCGGAATCTTCACCCTTAGAGATTTCCAAAATTCATCTGAAGACCCTGTTCTGTGCAACTCATGTAATTTTAAACCTAGCTCAGTCATGAGCATGAATTTGGATTAGAGGAGTTTCAGGGATCCTTTGCAAATTCCTGTGTTTCTTTCTGTCTAAAAAAAAAAAGCATTCCATATTTCTGTCATGTCAGGTTTTAGGACTTTAGCCTATGTGCCTTTGCACAGGCTAAAAAGCAGTAATTGGAAAACCTGATTTGTTTTAGAAAGCTACTTTAGAATAGCTGAAACTATTCTACATTTCTGTGATAGTGTGTTTTGATATTTCTTGCCTGAAGTATTTAGCTATTGAAATTATAGTTTGCCAAGGGCACAATGGCTATGCATAATAAATGTTTTGCTGTCCTGCAACTTGGCTGCAGTTGGCAATCAGCTATTCCGACACTGCACAGGTGGCACTGTTTCAGAAAGGTATATCATTGACATCCCAGTTTTTTGACCTACAAGAAATTTTCTTTAATAAGTATTAACTTACATCTCTACCTTATAACATACCACACAAAAATATTTATAGAAATGAACTTCCTCAAAGTAAATAATGACTGTGCATCTGATTCTCAGGTTGCAGTAGCATACACGCATCCAACTTTGACAGCCAGGCAAGCTGATATCAGTGAGTTTGTTCATACTATGGACTATCTACAGTAAAATTATGACTTTCATTAAAGCAAACTATTTCAGAATTTTGTTTATTTTTTTAATATGTGATACATTGCTGCTCATTCAGTACTGTCAAGTACTTCTGATTTACTCACATTCTCAGTATGTACCATATTTGTTCTCTACTGAACCAAGACATTACCTCCTTGGAGCAGGAGGTCATGCATAGAATCATAGAATTTTTGTAGTTAGAAGGGACCTGAAAAATCATCTAGTTTCAAACACCCTGCCATGGGCCAGGATACCTTTCACTAGACCAGATGTGCTTATGGCTCCATCCAGCCTGGCCTTGAACATCTTCAGGGATGGGACATCCACAATTTCTCTGGGCAAGCTGTTCACCCTTACCACCCTCACAGTACAAAATTTCTTTCAAATACCCAAGGTTTGCCCTAATCTTTGGTAGCCTATTGTCCTAGAATGATGTCTTTCAAACGGGAGCTATTAAGCTTTTATTATTCCTGGTCTAGGAGACCCATGGCATTGCCTTGATATCATATACTCTAAGCCATTTAATGATGCAGCAACTTCATACCCTAAATTAGAATTCTACTTGAATACAGAGAGATTCTTTGAATTGTTATATCCTCAAATCTCCTGTGTTACGTAAATGAAGTGTAAAAATGGCTTGCAGCTCCTGCAAGATGCACTGCTGTACAAAGAACTGCTCATAAAATTACCAGATAAAATGAACG
This sequence comes from Drymodes brunneopygia, assembly GCA_013400955.1. NCBI lineage: Eukaryota > Metazoa > Chordata > Aves > Passeriformes > Petroicidae > Drymodes > Drymodes brunneopygia. The sequence goes on from VZTZ01049097.1 coordinate 1,231,328, forward strand.
GATTAAGAACATTCATGCTGTTACTTTCAGTGGATTAAATATCCATGCTTTTTATTTCAAGTTAATCAGTCCTTCGTACTGCAGGACAGGAAAAAAAAAAAAAAAAAAAAAAAAAAAAAAA